>PVIW01004687.1:0-125451 GCA_004026585.1 Noctilio leporinus | reverse complement strand
GAAACAGCCTAAGTGCCCATCAGTGGATGATTGGATCAAAAAACTTTGGTATATTTACACAATGGAATTCTATATAGCAGAAAGAAAGAAGGAACTTGTACCCTTTGCAACAACATGGATGGAACTGGAGAGTATTATGCTTAGTGAAATAAGCCAGTCAGTGAAGGACAAATATCATATGATCTCACCCATTATGGGATAACAATAAACAAAACTAACAACAAGCAAAACAGAACCAAGTATATGAATACAAGGAATAGGCCTTTAGTGGTCAGGGGGAATGGGGTTGGGGCAAGTGGGGAGGCAGAGGCAAAGAAGGGGAGCAGCTTAGACAAGAACCTAGTATAAAGGAACCATGGACATAGACAACAGGTGGGATTGACTTTGGGGGGAAAGGGTGGGTGGGGAGGGGGACAGAGGGGAGCAAAAGGGGGATGGATGTAATACAACAACAATAAAATTTAAAAAAAATACAGAAAAAACAAAAGCTGCTTTCGAGGTATGACTAGGACTACTGTGCACCTGTACTGGGGACACAGCTCACAGCTGTGAACAAGAAGCAGTCCCTGCCCTCCTGTGCCTCCCACCCTAGCAAAGAAGACTGGTGATACTTATATATCAAGGAACAAGAATGCCTAAAGGAAAAGAAAGCAGGATGAAGGACAGAGAGTGGCCATGGAGGCTACTGTAGACAGGGTGGTCAGAGAAGGCTTTCTTGTGACAGGGACATTTGCATGGAGGCCTGAGTGGCCTGAGGAAGCAGGCCTTGAGCATACAGGGGGAAGAGCACTCCAAGAGGAGGGAATGGCAAATGAGTGCAAAGGCTGAGTGAGACAAGCTGTGTGGGCAGTTGCAGGAATAGTGAGAAGGAAGCCAGAGTGAAGTGAGGGAGAGAGCAATGGGATTGGAAAAGATGCATCAAATTGTCAGATGGAAGGGCTTTTAGACCAGGGAATATAATGAGTAGGGGCTTAAAGGTGGGGGAATGCAGGGTGCATTCTAGGTGGGATTCCAAGCTTAGTGGGACTGGAGCTTTAGACACATCCAGAGAGAGCAGTGGAAAGGTGAGCAAAGCTGATTGAACAGCCTCAGATGCTGGCCCTGAAGCCTAGCTGGCCCCATAGGCAAGGGGAGCCCGGAGAGTTCCCAAGCAAGGATGTGTCAAGGTCACCTCCAGCTGGATAGTCTTCCTCATAAGGCTCCTCTGCACCTGGGGTGTGCTCCAGGACCCTGACTTCTGTGGCCATATTTCTAACCTACCTTCACAGCTTCACCAGCACCCAGGCCCCTTGCTGAGCTCAAAGGCCTAGCTCTAAGTCCCCGGCCCATTGGCTTGCTGAGTCACTTGAATAACTTATCTTCTCTTCAGGCCTCAGTTTCTCCATATCTATAGGGAGCAGGGTTGCTGGGGTGCAGGCAGTCTTACCCAATTCCATCTGGAAAAGCATACCTTAATCCAATGGCTGTTTCACAGTGCTGTGCCCCAGACATAGGTACATGAGTCTGGTAGCCAAGAAGTAGAAGCAGGAGTGGCCCTGCTTACTGTCACTCCCAGTGACCTCCTCAGGAAGACTGCTTCCAGCCCCTCAAGTTTAGACCCTGTGGGTTTAGAGACCCTAATTCCCAGAGCGGGGTTGGATATTTCCACTGGGGACCTGGCTGGAGTCCCAGTGACTTTTGAACTACACCTGCCCTTGGCCACTTTGGTCTCCTTGTATCAATAGATCAGCAGGCAAAGATAGGACTTGCCATACTGCCAGAGGTAATGAACTCTGGTCATTACCAGGAGGTAGAACTGCTGCACTGAAATAATGTAGGCAGGAACATGCCTCAACTTACACTTTGGGAGGAACTCTTTGACTCAGGGCTGATAAGTTGAGCCCTTTGCACAGGTGAGAAGATGGATGCTGGAGAGGGCAGGCCGGGCAAGGTGAGTCTGCTGGTAAGTATTTGGGAAAGAGCATGTGATGTGTGGTACTTCACATGTCCAAGGAGCTGGCCACCATGGCCACTGTTTAGACAGATGGCAACCTTCCTGGCTGAGGTTAATGCGTGTTCCACTGTTAGGGAGTTGGACAGCCCAGCAGTAACAGGATCCCTAAAAGCTCTCTTCACTCTAGGCCAGGAAAGCAGTGAAGGCACCTCTTTGACATCCAAGCCCCATCATGGGGCAATTGAAAGGCAAGCTGGCTGGTGGGAAGAAGCACACTCCAGTAGGACGAGCACCTGCTCCAAGTTTAGGGCTTTACCTCACTTATTGCTCAGACCCTCTAACAAAGCAAACCATCACTATGTTCTTTGTATGAATGGGGACACTGAGGCTCAGGAACATCACATAGACAATAGGAGATGGTATCCCAGAACTCCATTGAGAAAAATGAGAGTTCCTTAAATCCAGGGCCCTGCCCAGAGCCAGGCTAACATTTGAATATGAAAGGGTGAGGAGGTTAAATTGCCTTTTATAAACATGCTATTTTATTTAAAAGAAAAATAAGAAAAATAAGGAGCTCATCTCAATGCAGGCTCTTCTTCAATGGAACCTCTTGACATGGGCAGCAACTCTGTGGTGCGGTGATGGGGGTGTTTCTCATTTCTTTTCTCAGATGAGGAAACTGAAGTGTCAAGAGGCTCGCTTACTTAGCAGTTATTAGAGAAAGGGGAAGAATCCAAAAGAACCTGGCTCCAAAGCTCCACCTCACCACTACTAAAGGCAAAATGCCTCCCAGCCCTTTGGGCCCATGAATCTCTGGCTGCCTCTGGGTGGCCCACAGCCTAGACTTAGGGATGGCCCCTCTCCTCTCCTCTCCTCTGCAGGCAGAGGTGGAGTAAGAACACCTGAAATCTGAGAGGGCAGGGTGTGGAGAGTCACTACCTAAGCAGCCTTCAGCAGGGCCATTCTGCAGCCAACGGTGGAAGCAGCTGGTTCTAATTGCTTCTACCTGAATGGCCACCTCTCACTGTGGATATTTGGCTCAGGTCCAAGTTCAGTCAACGTATCCAACAGCCCCACTTACATGCTTCTTGTATTGGGGAGCTCAGTTCTGATCCCATTTCTGACCTCTTGCCTAATCTATCAGCCCCAGAATAGTGCCGCTGAGGCTGGGGAACTGGACCAGATTCCCATGGATAAATACCAGGAGAAATTTGAGCTTTGGCTCAAGCATAACTGGGAGGCATAAGCCAAGGAATGGTAGAAGTTTTAGGAAGAACCCCCTCCCCCTAACAGCTATGCTGAGTGAGGATGGGGAAGCCTCCAGGAGGCAGGAAGGCTAGGCCCAAACTTAAGGCAGGGTGCAGTACATAGGGGATGTGGCCAGGGCTAAGGCAAGTGATATTGTGGGAAAGAATGGCACAGCTAAAGGCAAGAAAGCCTGCAAGGAAAATGGGGTTGACGGGGAGCAGGGAGGAGGGTACGCAGCCTCCCAGAGGAGCTCTCCCCTTTCTGCTTACCACCAGCCCACTAGTCAGGTGGTAGCAGCCAGTGTGATGGATGAGGTGAGGTCTCTGGGTTAGAATCCTTTTACTTGGTAGCTGTCTGCCATTGGGCACCTTTCCCTGCCTCAGTTTCCTTCTCCACTAAAATGTTACAAAAAGGTGAAACAAAGAGGACTTAGTGTCTACCTTAGCATCTCCCAATAAATAAATGTCAGCTGTTGTTTGTATTCTTCCGTATTTCCATATTGAATAAACAGCTCAGGCACTCAGGCAAGGACAGGCATGGGGTGGCCTCTTTGAAACAGATGGGGGCCCCCAGTCTCAGGCTCAAGTGGGAATTATCATCATTAGCCAAGTGATGAGCTCACCCATTCACCCTTCTCCAACAATGCACAATCAGCCCTTAAATCCAGGGCCCTGCCCAGAGCCAGGCTAACATTTGAATATGAAAGGGTGAGAAACAAAACAGGTTCTGGTGTCTAGAGACAGAGCGAGGGGCATCTGTGCACAGCCAGGCTGGGTGCAGACAACACAAGCACCTCAGAAGGCGTACACACATGTGCACTCAGAGAGGCATACACACATGCACATATCTAAACACACATATGCATGAAACATGCACACAAAAATTCAATTTTGCCTCCACAGTAACAGCAATAAGACAATAATTGTGGTCATATATTGAGCAGGGAGTCTGTATGACACTCAGCTCACAACTTCCAATGTTCAAGAAAGTTTATATATATATAAAATTCATTTTTTGAGTTCTACTCTGAAAGAACTTAAATCTTGGTCAACTTCCCTTTAATCGGTTCCTGTTTGGGAGGACTTCTCCAATGCCCCCTCTAGTTCCCTTTGGCCACTCCCCTGACACTCCTGTGGGCCTTCTACTCCCCTGCTACCCCTGCACTCCACCAGCCACTTCTCCTGTGGGTGGCAGACCTAGCCCATCTTCCATCACGGTTTGGAGAGTCTCCACCCTACTCTGGAGCCTGGGAAACCTCCCTCAGTGTTGGGAGAACTTGGTGGGGACTCTGAGCTCCCACTGCAGAAAAGTAGTGAGAAGAATCCAGGAGCCTGAAAGTCACACTGACTCTGCCATCAGTAACTGTGTGCCCCTGGGAAGTACACATAATGACCTCTCTGTGCCTTGGTTCTCTCATCGGTGCAATGAAAGAATGAGAATGCCTGCCTCATAGATGGGCATTGGGATTCCAGAGATAATGTGTATACTCTGTATAGAGCAATCAGGATAGTGCTAAGCATATAGTAAACTCTCACTACCTTTTTAAAGTCTCCCCATGAGAACTTCCATTCCCAGTGGGTCTAAGCTTTTGAAGCTCAAAAAGCAGATTGATGCCAGCTCATTGAAATGAGGGCAGGAAGGAATAGGCAAACAAGGGCTAGCAGGTAGCACATGCCACGTGGGAAAAAGAACTCTGGTTACTATTTGGAAACAGCATCCTCCAGAGCCTCCTCCTGGGCCCAGATCCATGCCTGGTTCTCTTCAAGCCTGACCTTCTTCAAGCCTCCTGGAAGTTCTGTGAGGACAGCACTAACCATCATTACTTTCACTTTAATGATGAGGAAATGGAGGCCCAGATAGGTGGCACAACTGGACCCAGGTCCAGAGTTAGTAAAAAATGCCAGAGTTGTAAATCAGACCCAGCTCTTGAACTTCTAGGTCCCCTCTTACAAACACTGAGATGAAGCAAGTTGCTCAAGGTCACACAATGGGACACAACCTACCCACCTTGCAGCACACAACTATTTGGGAGGAGGCCTTGGCCATGAGGATTTCAATGGCCCAGGAATTTCAGGTAGTTGTACTTTTCTCTTTAACTGATGGAAAAACAGTTTTAGAGGCCTCCATTGTTCACCCCAAATTTCTGTAGGATCATCCTGTGCCTAAAGGATGGCAAATGGCAGAGCTGGTCAAACAGCTAAAGAGGGAAGAGATTAAATGAGTGGCTCCAACCAGATGATCTCATCACAAGTCAAGGAGTCCAGAAAAACAGAAAGAGTACCCGTAAGGGAGTAAGTGTCCTATCAGGGGATGCATGCTAGTCAGGATAGAGGAACACCTGGTACAGCTGCTGCTGAGGGGATTCAGGGACTCTGACTCACAAAGGCATGCAGCAGAATTTCCAACAAGACCTCATAGTCCACTTAGCCAGACTGAGTCAGAAGCCAACCAGAGTGCAGGGCCTTCCATTCCTGAAAACACTCCACTACACATCATCTTGGGACACCATGTGGGAGATATCATCCCAGATGTACCCCATGGCTCTCATTGTATGGACAGCAAGGCAGCAACCGCTGGGGGAAAAAAAAAAAAAAAAAGTCTCCATGATCTCCTCTTTAAGGTAGAAAGAGCATTCTAAGGTTACCTGGGAACATGGCCACCCTCTCATCTCCCTGGGGCTGACATCTCCCAGTCTCCCCTGCAACATTAGATTGCAGTAAGAGTGATTTTTAAACACCTTCATCAGAAAATGTCCCCCTGCTCTCAAACTTCCTATGGCTCCCATTTCACTGAGGAAAGCCTACCCATCTTCTTAGCCTTCCCTACCGACACACAGGTTGTTCCCCTGCGTTTGAACCTGTGTGTGTGTGTGTGTGTGTGTGTGTGTGTGATCTGCTCCCTTCAGGTTCAGAGGCTGTCAGCTTTGGGAGGGCTTCTCCAACACATGGCACAGAGCCTAGCACACTGTAGGGCCTCAACAAGTATTTGGGGAATAACAAGAAGACAGGGCACCCTTGGTTGGATCACTTAATGCAAGCATGGTGGAGGCACGGGGATGACAATTATGTACCAGAGCAAGGCATATCAGTCAGGCAGGCTCTCAGGATAGAGACTTAATTGCATGGAGGACACACAAGGGCCCCAGGACTCCGACCTAGAATATTTTTTAATCCTCACCTGAAGATACGTTTATTGATTTTTAGAGGAAGGAGATGCAGAGAGAGAAACATCAATGTGGTGTCTCCTATATGTACCCCAACCAGAGTACAACCTGTACCTTTTGGTGTATGAGATGATGCTCTAACCAACTGAGCCACTTAACCAGGGCTCAAACCCAGAAATAAAACCACAGCGGGCACCTTGACCATTCACTTTATTGTTACCCTCACTGTGGTTCCCAGCTCCACCACTTCATCACCTGAGAAATGGGAGGGGTCAGCAAAGTTTTCTTCAAATATAATGCCCCTACAGCCCTCAGTGTGGAGGTTGCACAAGTCTATGGGACTGATGAGGTCTGGGGATGAGCAGGTAAGTGAGGAGGGAGACCCTGAGGCAGTCCTGAAAATGTGGCAGCAGCAAAAGCAGTAGGTGGGCATTCAAGGTGTGCCCATCTGGAACTTCTTTCTCCTATAAGATTTCCCCTCCCAGTCCCCTCCTCTAGGAGACCTGCACCTTTTACCCCTTCCTAGTTCTGAGCCTCTGTTGGCCTCTGTACAATTTCCTGAGCCTGCTTCCAGTTCATAGAAAGTTGGGAACCCAAAGGATATTTTAAGCTTCAGTCAAAGATTCTTTGTACTCCAGGATCATTGTTTCCTTAGCAAAACAATTTCCTCCAAACTAAGTTTCTGACCTATTTGCTTCTAGTTAATTCCAACAATTTTGCCCATAGTTCTCTCCTATGCTTGATTGTCAAGCCCCATTTGTTTTCCCCCTTGCCTCTCCCCCACTTAATCATGGCAGTCTGAGGCTATGAAATTGAGTGGGAATGTCATATCCTCTATCTAATCTTTATGACAGCCTGAGATTTTTCTCATTTATTTCCCAGTTTCGGATCCAGAAGTGGTTAGCTTTTCCAACCCTAAAAACTGCCCTCTCTCTGTTCCCCTTTGTTTCTGCTTCAAACCAACTGTTACTCTCCTGGGTGCCTCTCTTTCCTGTAATACCTACCAAATGCAACCATTAGTGTCCAAAACATGCTAATCCATTAGTTCTTTCCAACCACTTTCCCTAGAGCTATAGGCTCAGCACCCCTGTGCTCTGCCTTCCAAGTTAGTACCATAGGCAGCAGTTCTCCCAAATATTTTGCCACTACATTATACAGACTACCTATTTCAAAGACTCTGGTATCAGATTCCACATGATCTGTTGATATTAGTAGCTAAGTCAATACCATACATTTTAGGTTCTTATGATAACCCTATCCTTCAAATAATGAATTTCTGTATCAGTAAGAGAAGATTGACAGCTATGACAAACAGTCCAGAGTCTTAGTGATTCATCATTACAAAGGTTTATTTCTCACTCATCACCATTCAAGGGTGGTTGGCCAAAGAGCTTGGCTCCAGGCAATCATTTCGGGACCCAGGTTTCCTCCATCTTATTCACCAGAATTCACTATGTGGCCTTGAAGCTATCCTAGATTCATCCAGCCTATGGGAGGGGCAACTCATGTAGAGGAGAAGGCCTCTTCTAGACCAAATCAGGAATGGCATGAGTCACTTTTGCCAATGGCCTAGTGGCCAAAACGCAGTCATTAAGTGCAAGCTAGCCTGAGAGATGGTACCTGTTAGTACCCCCAAGAAGTCTGGAAATATGCCAGATTGCAAATGTGGGGTCTTGCTATGCCCACAGGCACCTCTATGTTCCCTAGGCCTGTATGCCTGGACACTTCCTCAGGGTTCTGACCCTGACATCTTCATGATACTTCTCTCCCCCTGAGCAGAAATGGCAAGTCCCTGCTTTGTGCCTTCCCCATGGCCTATACAGGCCTCTTTCCGACATTCCTCACTAAGCATTCCAATTGTTTTCCACCCCCATGTTCCCAGCCTAACACAGCAAAGAGCCTGGCACAGGAGACACAACAGTAAGTGTGTCAAAAACATGAATTTCAGCAGGGATGTCAGTTCTTGAAAGTAGATGGTTTCATTGGTTATACTCTTGCCAGCTTGCCAAGTGTATCAGACATCCCCTTGTCCCCACCTCACATGCTCTGAGCTAAGTTTTCATTCCAGCTGTGGCTTGGACAACCAGCTATATATGCATAGTAGGGATAACTGGAGTCACGTGATGACATTCCCACTCTACTTCATAGCCTCAAGGCTGTCACAATTAAGTGACAGAGAGGAGAAGCAGGAAGTGAAGGCAGTAGGAGAAAAGTTAATGGGGCTTGACAATTAAGAGTAGGAAAGAACTATGGGTATAATTATTGGCACATGGAATTAACTAGAAGCAAATAGATCAGAAACTTAGTTTGGAGGAAATTATATTACTAAAGAAACAATGATTCTGGAGTAAAAAAATCTTTGACTGAAGTTTAAAATATCCCCTGGGCCCCCAACTCTCCATCAACTGGGGTTACCACCGGGGACACAGCTGACCCCAGACCCCCAGAGCCACATGGACACCAGGAAGTGCAGATAGTGCCATTCCACTCCATGGAGGCCTTTCAATGGACAATGGGTGATCCTCTCCCCTTACTCCTGGGACAATCCTGAGGTGCACTTCAGAGAGTCCCAAGAAAGACTGGGTCCTAGTTGCCCACACCAGCAAGTGGCTCAGTAACAGCCCTTTGGACTGGCTTTCCCTTCCCCTGCTTTTTTTCACCCCAGTCTTCCACTCCTGGGTCCTGGATTGCACCCCAGAACACCAGCGTCTAAGCCTCTGGCTCTGCTTTTGGGAGGAAACCAGTCAAAGAGATCAAGTGACTCGTTGTACTGAAAGGCCCATCATCTCCCAGAAAACTGGTCTGCAGAAAGAGGCCCCACCCTAAACCATAAGCTGACACTAAATGAGATTCTTCCTCCTCAGGTAGCCCTGACCCAGTCCCATACAGTTGGCACCAGCCTAGTTGGCTCCACACAGGCCCTAAGCTCCCTGCTTTGAGGACTGTGGCATAAATTCAGCACACTATAATGGAGGGCCTATCCTTCACCTTAGCATTCAAGGCTTCCAGAAACAGGCTCTCTCTCATCCATCTCTTACTTCTTCATTTCCTCCTCAGTGTTCCCTTTGATATCTATATATCCACTGTTCAAGAGTGAGTTGTGTTCCCCCAAAATTCAAATGATGTCAAAGTGTGACTGTATGTATATATATACTTGGAGAGAGGGTCTTTCAGTAGCTGATTAAGTTAAAATGAGGCCATCAGAGTGGGCCCTAATCCAATCTGGCAGGTATCCTTATAAAAAGAGATTTGGACACAGATACCCACAAAGGGAAGACCTTGTGAGGACACTAGTAGAAGACACATCAAAGGGAGAGGCCTCAAAAGAGCCAACCATGCTGATATTTAGATCTCAGTCTTGCAGCCTCTGGAACTAAGAGAAAAATATCTACTGTTTAAACCACCCATTCTGGGGTACTTTGTTATGCAATATTGGCTGATTAACATACCTCCATCCACAGCCTTATCCCATCCTGAAATGCCCTCTGTGTTCCTCTCGAGGTCACTGGATCCTGGTTCTCTCCCAGCATTCACAGCCATCACCTCCAGTTGGACCTTTCACCTGGTGTGGAGCAAGTGACTTCCCCTTTCCTTACCTGTAGAACAACATGACCATGCCTCACTTACAGGAGAATGTGAAAAACATATAAAGCACCTGATAGTGCCAATAAAGGTGAAGCCTTCTCAAAAATGAAGGACTTTATTCTCAAGAGCTCTGCTCACAGAACATTGTGGTTGACTGTCTCCCTGGGCTTCCCCCTCCCTGTTTAACTGAGCTTTGTGTCTGGGCCCTCACACCCACCTGTTGCCCCTGCTGGGGTTAGGGACAGCGTGCAGGAACTGGGGTCAGTGGCCTCGGTCCCTCCATTAACATACAGTACAATTTTGAGGCCCTTTTACTCTGCCAAGTCAGGCCCAGAGACAATGCACTCACTGTGTCAGCTGGCCCCAGTTTCGGGATAACCCAGAAAAATTACCGGATATGCAAATGACATGCAAATGACTATTTCGAAGTAGAAACAGCTCCCTTTGGCATGCTTTCAGGGCCTGGTTTAGCGAGTTGATAAAAATGCCTGTGAGTGGCACAGCAATGGTTGGCATGGAAACAGAGCTTCTAAAGGGCTTGAGGAGACTCAAAGAGGCCCGAATCAACTATGTTAAACATCCACTCCCTGCAATCTTGTTCACACTCAAAGTTGGCACTTTAGCTGAAGAGAGCATTATCTTGGCTGCTGGAGATAAGCTTCAGACTGTGAGTTCTGAATAGGGATTCAGGAGATTTGCCTCAAATGCATTTCTCCCC
The DNA here is from genome assembly GCA_004026585.1 of Noctilio leporinus. Taxonomy (NCBI): domain Eukaryota; kingdom Metazoa; phylum Chordata; class Mammalia; order Chiroptera; family Noctilionidae; genus Noctilio; species Noctilio leporinus. The sequence goes on along the minus strand of PVIW01004687.1, from coordinate 114,804 downwards.
CAAAATGAATTTTCAAGTCACATAGCCCTGAGTTTGAATATTGGCTCCCAAATGCCCACCTGGAGACTTTGGGCAGGCTGACAGCTGCCTTGCATGCATAATCTCCCATCTGTCATAAGGATTCCCAGGACTGCTCCACAGTGCCTGGCTTTAGGGGCCTGCCCTGTGGATTCAGATCCAGACCCAGTGCATACAAAAATATTCTACCCTCCTATCTTCCTTCACCATCCGTACAACTTATAGGCTATTTTTATTCGTGTTCCAGGTGAAATAAAACAAGTTAAAGCAGAGCATGAAATTTGAGGAGGATTCCACCTTAAGGAGAAAAAAAATCCACCTCTATAATAACAAATAGTTGGAGCTGATGCATTACTTGGGTGAAATTGTTACCCCTCAAGACAAGTCTAAACTCTTCAGTGTTATGAAAACTCGGAAGATTGCCTTGCTACTGAAAATTTATGGCCCCCAAATCATTCCTAAAAGACAGCACACATTCCCAACCATGGCTTTCCCTCTGATACATAACAAGCTGCTCCTCTCTCCAAGCAAGCTGAGGAGCCTGCTGCCACCACTGTGTGGCTGTCTTCTGGGTGCAGGCCACACATTTCTGCCTGCAGTGTCTTCTCTGTGGGGCCCAGATGAGGCCCAGCATGCAGTAAGTGCTCAATAGACATTCTGTCTTTGTATATTTCTGAACCCTTGCAGCATCAAAAGACAGCTTGAGAGGGTTCCCTTCCCCTGATCCCCAACCAGCCACACAAATAAGTCTCAGTCCAAGCTCACCAGACATGGGTAGAGGCAACTTCCCCCATTCCTCTCTTCTACAAAAGTATTTTACCCTCGAAGGTGAGAGACCAAACATACCTATACTGAAAGGAAACTTCCAAACTTCTAGATGGTTCATCCCTGAGGCTCAAGGGGTGCAAGGAATTCTGCCAGGGGTATGCAAGGGTAGAGCTAGGATCTGCCACCAGTCACTTTAAGCCCAAAGTCCTGGCTTATTTCACCCTGGCAGGTCTTCAGGAAGACTTCCAGGGTGGACTGGGGCGGGGGCGGGGAGGGGGGTGCGGTGGGGGGGGGTTTGAATGAAAAGATCCAAACCCCACCTGCAGTGGCACTGCTCTCCTCATGGCCCTGAGGCAACAATATCTTTGAGAGTAATATTTTTGATCAACCCCAGAAGGAGGAGCATGAAGTGCACCTTTTTACAGCACAGCTGACTTCAGATAGATACCTTGCTTAAAGGTTCCCTGGCTCCCCATTGCCAGGTTGGATCTGAGCCCCTCAGTTACTTCCTCCATCCTCCTCCAGCCCTTGGTCAACTCCCCACAGGCCCTCCAAGACTAGTTGTAGTCTGATCAAGCTCTTCTCCCTTATTCCCCTCCCCTTTCATCTTTAGACCCTACTGTCCACACCCACCTCATCTTTCTGGTCTCTATAAAGGTAATCTCAGCACCCAGGCCTCCTTTTGGCCCCCAAGTTCCCTGGTACTCACCAAGCACCAGCTACATGCCAGGCACTACGCTGCATTAACTCACTTGCATCCTACAACCACCCTGCCATGATAATTCAAGGAAAGAAAAAACCACAGAAATAGGAGCCAGAGAAGTTAAGTAACTTTCCCAGGGTCACACGGCTGGAAAGTGTCAGGACCAGGACTCAGCCTCAAGCCCTCTGGTTTCACAGCCCTAGCTGCTCCTCACACCACTGCCTTCCCTGACATTAGTTGCTTCCTGTGTTCTAGCTCATCTACTGTGAGCACTTTGATGACCAGGCCCTGTGCTCCCCTACTGTCCCACCAAGCTCAACTGCAGACAGCCATGTTGTCTCCTAAGAATAGACAAAATGCCAAGAAAGCCTGTGCTGCCCTCTCTAGGTGCCACTTGCCTTAGTCCACTCTGAGGCCCAGAGAGGTTAAGTGACTTGCCCAAGGTCACACAGCAGGTAAGAACAGGACAGGGATTCCAAAGCAGATCTGTTCAGACAAGTTATGGGTCTCAAATTCAGGGAGTTTTTGGGGGCCAGAGAAAGCACATCAGTGAGGGCAATAGGGAACTGCTCTGAGTTGCAGCCAGTGGTTAGCAGCTGGGAACACCAGTATGACCAAAGTTTTTGATTCTTTAAGACAAGGTGGAAACCCAGCTTTTTACGGGAAATCTCCTATTTTTTTAACATTGATCAATATCTGCCCTGAATGTTTTATATAGCATGCAGAAAACAAAGAAAACATACTCTGCCTTTGTGAGGATGATAAAGGAGTGATGGTTTTTTTTCCCCTTTCTTTGTTTTAATTCCTAAAAGTATACAAAAGAACAAGAGTCCTCTTTATTCTGGATAGAGCTCACAGGACTGAGAGGCTGGAGCAGACCTTCTTCTGGTGGCACAGCTGTGGGCATTTACAGCAAGTGCAGAAGTTCATCTTCTGCCCTCCTCACAGAGGCCAGGCACTGCCACCACATTTTCCAGACCAAGAGGCTAGGTAGGCTGATGGAAACAGGCTTTTGGGCTCAGGGAGCGAGCATACCACTGCCCTGGACTTTAGGGCTTCACTCACTGATCCCTTTGAAGTTCAAAGAATGGGTCCCGCCCCTTCAAAGTAAGCAGTAAATCATGCAAGAGAAAGGAAACTGTCCTCCTCAGCTGAGTTATGGTGGCCATGGAGAGACAGCCCTCACCCTCTGGGACTGCTGGACCCATCCTTACCTGCCCCCGCCCCCAGCCCCTTTCCTGCCCCAGATGGCCCTTTCACCCCTGAGCTCATTGTGGGGCCCAGATCTTTCATCTTACTTCCACCCACACCAACCCTATTCAGCTTCCAGAGTTTCTGGGCTGAGGTCCCTCTCTACCTCCTCCATTAAAAAGTAGTTTAGCCCATGCTTGCACACCTCCTGTGATGGTGAGCTCACTCCAACACCCAGCCAGCTTTGACTTGGATAAAGCTCTCCTTTTTATGGGTTTGGGTTGGCTTCCATTGACTCTCCTATCTTTGCTCTGGAGACTTTGGGTCACAGGCCTCCTCCTCCCTAATTCCAAGATAACTGCAGAGATAAGAGACAAAATAGCTTCCTTAGATACCCTCCCTTGTCTCAGAGCTACCTGAGGCAGTCACAGGGGACATACGGTTTGCTGGTAGGTATGAATTCCGGGATGAAGGTGCATATGACTTACACTTGGGGGTCAGGGACAGGAGTGCGTGTGACCCTAGGGTGGCCATCAGTCAAATACGGATGTGAGAGCATCTGTGCAGCAGTACCCGTGTGTACAGTACATGTGCAAATGTGGAGCACTGGGTGGGAGTGTGAGTCTGAGATGCTGTAGTGTGTGCAGGGGCCAGCAGGCAAGAAGACAAGTACTGCATGTGTCAAGGAGAGAAAGTAGATGTTTGGGAGGTTTTGAGCTTGTGACATATGTGTGAGAATGTAAGTGAGTATATGTGTGTATTTCTGAGTGTATATGGGTTTATGTATATGAGAGAGTGCATGTGAATGTGATAGAGAGAAGTTGGAGGCCTCTGAGATAGCAGGTAGGCTGTGTCCCCCAGCCCTGGGAGATAGCCCTGGGGGGCAGCCCTGGGCCAGGTGACATCATCCTGCAAAAATAGTGCTTGAGCTCATCCCCTGAGTGTGGATCCCAGAGGAGGTCCCTCAGGAGAGGCTGCCTCCTTAGCACTCTTATCTCAGTCGAAGGATCACCAGGGCCTTGAGGGCAAAGAGAAGGGGCCTCAGGGGTCTTAGGGCCCCTGGATGAGGGTTGGCAGCAGAGAGGATAGCACTTACCACTCCTACTCTAAGCCGAGCTGCATGGCCCCGATAGGCCCTCACACCTATGCCCAGTGCCATAGCAGGGCTTTCACAACCTCCAGCAAGGCTGCAGTAAGAGCTTGCTGCCTTGTTGGTCTGGTCTGGGTCAGAGTGCTCTCTGCCCACAGGGCTAGCCAAGGGGTCTGGGTGAGGCCATGCTCCCTCTAGGACCCTTGCCTGCTCAGCTATGAGTCAACCAAGACCCTAACCAATTCTTGAAAGCCATCCCAACCTTTTCCCACCCCCTGCCCCTGAACTGTATCCATCCACAGCCAAGCCTCAGAGTTCTTTCTCCTCTATCTCTCTAAAAATATCCCTTCCTCTCAGTTGCCATGGTAACCACTCAGCTTTAAGCCACTAGCACCTTTTGCCTGGGCCACACAGTAGCCTTCTTCCTAATCTACTGCCCCTGCCCCTGTCTTGTCCCACTGACATACTCCCATAGACATGTGCCCAGCAGTTGTTTCTGCAATGCACATGCACTCCCTATTCTGGCATTGTTCTGGCCAGGCTCTATGTCCACATTCAACCCACCCCAGGCTGGGGTGAGTATGGAAGACTCTGTTATGTGGCCTCAGTCTGCACAAGGCCCAGCCCCTATAGTACATGAGGAGAGAGTATTCTCAGAAGCAGCTGTTAGTGCTGAAGGCCCCACAGCTGTATCCTTCCTCCCTCCCACAGAGAGATGTGGGTTTAGCCTGGATGTGCTGAGTCTGGGGCATTCGTGATGCATTCCAGTGAGAACAATAGAAAGCCTTGGCACATGGAACTCCAGAGTTTAGGAGAGAGGTCTGTAACCCAGGCAGAGCTCCAAGGGTCTCCTTGCTATGGGAGATCCTAGAAATAGCTCCTTGATGTGACCACTTAAATCTGTGTGTCATCTCCTTGTGGCTGTTCCCAGCGAAGTAAAAGCTGTTTTGTTTTTTGTTTTATTTTGCTTTATTTTCTGGTGAGAGTATGAGAGGTATCTGTCATTTTTGAACATAAACTATCAGGCTGCAGAGCTGTACACATAGGTGCTTGGTAAGATAAATGTCACACAAAAGACAGAGACAAAAGGAGTTCAAAAGCCAAGGGGACACTTGCTAAAGTCCAAGAGGTCCAGCAGCTGCCATCAATAAGGGAATAAGTGCAGGGCTATGGGGAGCTGGGAGCTATGCTCAGGTGCAGGGCATGCTGTCTAGGGCCAGCTGGCCATGGGCCCTGCAGGGTATAGGCTCAAGGTACTGGGTCTTCCTGGTTTCAAGGGAGGCCAGAAATCCAGAGCAGGGTTTGATACTTCCCAGTTTTTAAAAATGTGCTCAATGTGTTCATGTCAATAGTCTCTCATCTAGTCCAAGGCATCCTTCCTACTGAAAACAGTTGAGGTTCCAGAAAATTAGGGGCCCAACTCTTCACTGCACTGAGACGGAAAGCCAAAGAGCTCCCATCTGCCCACACAGCCCAGGTCCCAGAGCATGGATGAGTGTAGACAGTTTGGTGAGGGCAACCAGTGCCAAACCTAGGTCCCCATTACAGGACAATCATCCCTCAGCTGACAGCCATGCCTTGACTGAAGAAGTCCCCTCAGTATCTGGAAATAGATGTCGGGAAGGTTTATGTCTCATCCCTAATGAAACCCAGGAGCAATGATTGACCAAGAATGACTATGACAAGGTCTAGTCCCCTTGTCCCAGTGGGAAACACTTTCCAGAGATCCCACGGGGTCCAGCTAAAGCCACACTTCTGAAACCACATCATTCCTTGCTTTCTTCCCCTGCCTCTTCCTGCTGCCCTCCCTCTCCTCCAGGTTTCTCCCAAGAGGTTCCTCAATAAACCACAGGCACCTAATTCCTGCCTCAGGCTCTGTTTCTAGGCAGCAGCCTCGGCAGTGAGGGTGGCAGTGGGGAAGCCAGGTAGAGACAAAGAAAAAAGGAAACTCTGGCCATAGATGGCAGAGGTTTGAGATACCTGAAGGCAAAACAAAGGAGACAGGAGTATGCAGAGAATAAAGCTGCTGGGAGACACCTACCCAATGAAGCAACATCTTTCACTCACTGTGGTATCACAAGACCCCAAGCAAAGGACATTCGGTGTCAACCTGGAGAAAAGTAGGGGACAGTCACCATCACCATCTCCCCTATGAAATTCCATAGCCAGCCAGTCAATTAAACTAATCAAGAGCCTGCTGAATGCTAGGGTCACCTCTGGGTATGGGGACACTGTGGGGCACACACACCATGGGAGGCACAGCCCCTTCAGCTCACCCAACTGACTACTTTTCCTCCAGCCTCCTTCTTTCCTAACATTCTTCTCTCATTCCTATCTTCCCTCCTTCCCTCCTTTCTTCCCCCCTTATTCTATCCCTCCTCCCTCTTGAGGGAGCCACTCACAGTTTGGAGAGGTCTGAACAAAGAGAAGTTGGGAGAGAGACCTCCAGATCACCCCTCCCTTTTATAGAAAATGTTTCATATTTTATACAAATGTATCAGATGTATTATTTTTGTACCTTGCTTTCCTATCTCAACATCATATTTATCCATGTTGACATTTGTAGCTGAAGTTTATTCATTTTAACAGCTATATGATTATTCCAAAATGTGAATACCTCAAAACCACCCAGATGAGGCATAGATTTAAGTCTAGTAATATAGCTTGAGTTCTATGCAGTTGAATTTTGGGTTTGCTATGCTAGAGGGCAATAGGTAACTGAAACAGGTGTGATTATCTTTAGGATTTCACCACTACAGATGGTACAGCAAAAACCAATCTTATGTGTCTCTTAGTGCCTCCGAGAAGTTCCCTCAAGGTGGTGTCACTGTAGAGTAGTCTGTGCACCATCAGCTTGCTTGGATATTCTGGCCCATTTTCTAAACTGGGTCCTCCAGACTCCAATGCTTCTCTGAGCTCCACTACCCCTTCAGTAAATTCCTGTTTCCTCAAGTCACTGAGACTTGAGGCTTGGCCTATGTGGGAACCACCCAACTGACCATAGACTTGTGAGCAATAATAAGCAGTTGTAAGGTGCCGGCCTGCAAACCCGAAGGTTGCAGGTTCGATTCCCCAGCCAGGGCACATAACCAGGTTGCAAGCCAGGTCTCCATTCAGGTCTGTGGCTGGAGGCAGGTGAAAAGCAACCATACATTGATGTCTCTCTCCCTCTCTGCCTCTCTCCTTTCCCCTCTTTCTAAAAATAATGAAATAAAATCTTAAAAAAAAAAAAATAAGCAGTTGTTTTAAGTAACAAAACTTGAGGGTGGTTTGTTTGTTATATGGCAACCATGGCTACAGAAGGTTATGTCAATGCAGCCACCAGCTGAAAGGCATCCATCCAGCTCTTTAGATGCAAGTGCTTTAAGACAGAGAAGGAACACATAATGACAATACAACCACACCCAAGTAGGTTAGGAGAGAAGTCTCATGCAAAGGAAAGAGTGGCAGTCAGAGCTCTTCAAGTTACATGTCCTAGCTGGGGCTCCGAGTAACTGACCTGTTGTCCCATCTCTCCCATAGCACTATCATGAGAGGGTCCACCTTTGAGTCCCAGTTCTTCTGTAAAGTAGCTCACTATCTCTAACACTCAGATTCACCATGAGACTTCAGTGGAACAGTGGGATCCAGCACAGTGGTATTTCAGTTCCCTCTATCTGAAGAACTGAGGACCCAGGAGGAGGCCTGTCACTTTCTGGCTGTCGTTGTCTGCAGCAATTGGCACTACTGCAAGAGAATTTGTGTGGTGGATGATAGAACAGATGTCATATTTTGCATGGGGAAGGATGCTTTTGGTGGCAAGTGACAGAATATCACACTTTTAGCTTGTTTAAAATATAAGTGAAATTAATTTGATCACATAACAGAAAATTCCAAAATTTCTAGAATTTTAAAAAATGTATGATGACCTTATTTAACTGAGGCTCCAGCTTTGTTTCTCTTTCTTCTCTACAATTCTTTGGATGTTGACTTTGCCTCAGGGTGACTTGTGCCCACATACTAGTTGTACTAGTTGGTTTAGGCAGTCACTATGAATCCATTACTGTGATAAAAGAATGGGACTGTGCCTAGGGGCTTGAGCCAATTCATGTTCATACTGGGGCTAGGCAGAGACAATCACCTTCAACTTCTTAGTAGGGAGAAGGGAGAAAGGGATGCCGAGGAGGAGGCCACAATAAGGACCCTTATGGCCAAGGTACCACCTCCCCTATTACTAGTATGTCCCTGTCTGGCCTTCAGTTTCCCTTGCCCTAATGCAATAGACTTGCCTGAATGGTATCCCTAGACCTACACACACTCCCAGAGCCCAGGCCTTGAGGATCAGTTTGTCTTACATGAAAGGCTACAACCTGCCACTTGTGGGTGAAGTGGACCCCATGGGCAACCACTTTAGAGCAGAACAAATTGCTAGGGCATTGTTTCCACTCTTTTTCAGGTGAATAATTTCCAGAAACTATTGGAGCAGGTGAATGATTTCTTCACCCTGTCAACTCCTTTCTAAAGTGCCATATTTATAATAGCACTTCTAGTGACAAATTCTCATCTGTAGCCCCTCCTCTACCCCAGCAATGGCCCGGATGTGGCAAACTTCAGTTCACACACTGGATGGAGGTCATCTATCTGCCTGTTGCCCCTTTACATCCTTGTTCTATCACTGCATTACCCCATACAGCAGTCATTAAACACATATGGTTATTAAAATTAAAAATTCAGTCCTCAGTTCCTCTAGCTGCATCCCAAGTATTCAGGGGCCACAGAGCTAGTGACTACCATATTGAACGGTACTGACATATGACCTCTTCATCACTATAGGACTAATCAGATTATTTCAGGTAGAAACTCAATGGGAGTTCTCAGTCCAGCCCCTTCTTCCTTCTGATCTTCAATATTTACCTGTCCTTTCCAGCTCTGAGCCTCAGTTTCTTGCTCTGTGAAATGGGGGTGATGGGGCTAACCTTATAAAGATAAACACATGAGATAAGATCTGGGAAATGCTGAACCCAAAACCTGTAGTGATTGGAACATGGTCTAGGGTTTAAGCTCTGTCTATTCTAGAGAAGGGGATGGGGGGATATGTTCGAGCTCATTTCATATGCAGATTAAATTGGGTGTCTACATCATAGTCATTTCTTCATTCTGATGATTAACAAGACCCTTCCATTTCATTGGTGCTGAAATGCATTCAGTCCCAGAGACGGAATGATGATGGTCCATATTAATCATGACATTTTTGTAACTATCTATCTGCCTGTGATTGGTCCAAGGATGACCATGACCAGTCATCAGCAGACATCCGGAGAAGTCTGCTGAAGGTTTCTAGGGAAATGTTTCCCCCTTGATAAGAGACAAGCCCATGAGGAGTAACCTCTTTGCACCCGACTCTCCCACTTCCTGCTTCAACTCTGCAGTGCCTGGCACTCTGGCAGCCACTTCAGGGCCATAAGCATAACTGCAAAGGGAGAGTGAACTCTCTGACGGGGCACTTGGGAAAGTGGGGAGGATTGGGTCCCGGATATCTGTGTCGAGCCCCTGATACTCACTGGCCCTCACCTCTAGACTTCTGTAAAGTAACAATGAATGTCCTTCATGATAGCAAAGCATCTTTAATGACTCTCATTTAAGCATAAGCCCAGGTGGGCAAAATTCACACGCATATTTCAAACAGAAAAAGAACAGTGCATACAGGGGTGCAGATGTGTGAGAGAGAGTGCCACATCCTAGGAAAGGAACTGCATGTGGGCTATGGCTAAAACTGGAGCTGGGAGCAGGTCAGCGCATGGTACCCCATTGTGGAGTTTGACCTTCCACCTGCATTGTGGGTCAGTGGGGTAGGGGAACAGTGAAGCAGTTTCACTTTAAGGAGCAGTTTCAAGTTACAGGGTGCAGGACAGGTCGATGGGGACAGACTGTAGGCAGAAAGGCCAGGGAAGAGACCAAGCGGGAACTCAGCATGTGAGAGGAGGAATGGAGGAGTGATCACATGGCAAGGAGGTGAGAGGTGTGAGAACAGAGCCAGCAAAGGAGTTCAGTGTTCAGTGGCCATAGGACTAGTGCCTGTGACTTATGGAATGACATGATGTGGAAAGAGGAGCTGAGAATGCGGTGGACAAAAGAGAGCTGAGAGCAGGATCCTGAGATAAATGAAGAGAGGACTTCCAGAAGGGATGGGCAACTGCACTGAATGTTTCTCAATCAGCCAAACTAAAGACGCTGCCTTCACAATACACCCAGATTCCCCCATCCTACCTCACCATCACCTCCCACCTAAGCCCGTCAGCTACTTTATCACAGCAGCTTCCTACCAGCTTCCTCCCTAGCTCCCTGCAGTTCTTCTCCCAACAGCTATCAGGGAGCATATGCAAAAACCTAAGCCAGGTCATGCCCCTCCTCTGCTCCACAACCTCTCATAGCTTCCCTTGTTGGAGGAAGCAAGAGCCAACATTCTCATAGTCACGTTCATTGACCTAAAGACTCCCATCCCCACCCTACCCCACCTTTCCAACCTCATCTTCAACTATTGTCTTCCTGTTTTGGCCACTCTGGCCTCCTTGTTATTCCTTGAACAAGCCAATCATATTTCCATATGCTAGACTTTGTATTTGCTGTGCCCCCGGGCTAGAACTCATTTCTTCAAAGTCTGAGTAAGTCTTATTCCCTCCCCTTGTCTGGTGAAGTATTCCCAAGCCTCCTTATATAATACTGTGTTACCATTCTCCATAGTCTATATATGCTGTACAGTCTGTGTGCATGTGCTATAAATACTGCTGTTTATCAGCTTGAATCAGGAATAGAATTTGTACCTGTTCTGTTCACTGTTACATCCCCAATGCTTAAATGAGTGCCTGGCCTATAGTAAGTAGTCAATAAAATGTATGGAGTTAATAAATGAATAAAGATAAAGTGTGATAAAGAGTTTGGCAATAAATTCAGAAATCAGAAGGTGAGGAAATGGAGGGGCAGCTATAGACAACTGATTTAGAAAGTTAGGCTGTGAAGGGAGAACAGAAACATAAAATAGAGGAAGAAAGTGAGAAAGAGTTTATTTTTCAGATGAATGCAGTTTAAGCAAGTTTAGATGCTGATGTAAGAAGCAAGGAGGGGAGGGTGAGGAGGGGAGGGACAAGGACACAGAGCCTTGGACAGCTCTGCCTGTAGGGCCTTTGGAGGAGGAACTGAGGTTCCTGTAGAAAGAGGTCCATTTTGTTAACATACCTCTGAAAGTGGTCTGTGTAATGGGCAAAACATATAAAACACAATGACAAAACTGACTCCAAATTAATTTGATTCATTCAAGGAGGGTTTGAGGGTCTACTTATATTTCACATAAGCAGGAGGGTTAATAATTATAGCTGACAAACATCTATGAGCTGCCTATTCGGTGCCAGGCCCTGGACCCAGGCACTGGGAGGAAAACTTTGTGACATAGCCACAACTAAACACCAGGAAAAACTGAGCCCCTCTTTTCAACACTCCCTCTTTAGGTATAATGAAAATCATGTCAATGTTGGTGTTTCCTCCTTTGCTGGGCTATTAGGAAGCACAAAGCCAAATTTAAAGGTCAACTTTGAATATTATGTAGAATTTTATAGCCTATGTAACTTTCTTCCCAGATTTGATCATTAGGATTTTTATTTTTCCTTGCACTGGAGTTTTATTCTTTTGGTCATTGCATTTGCTTATGGGGTTGTACTTCAGAGAAAATTGACGTAGTGGTGGCTTAAAACAACAGTGGTTTGTTTTTATCTCTCATAACTATTAGCCCATAAGTATATAGACTAAGCCTAGAGAGCTACACCGCACTGTGCTCAGGGACTAGAGTTGCACCTCAACCTCTCATCCTATTCTATCTTCCCTTGGGTGCACCTTGTCCTCATGCTCACAAGATAGCTTCAGGGTTCCAGCATCACATCACATATCAGGTAGAAAGAAAATCAACTGCTAGAGAACAAGCACCAAAATTAGTTTCTCCAAAGCCCCTGTGAGCAACCTGTGCTTGGTACTCATTTGCTAGGGCTGTATCTCATGATCATTCCTAGCTGCAAGGGAACCTGGGCATTGCACTGTCCTGGACAAAATTAGAGTCCTAGTACCTAGAAAAGGGTAGCTGGATATTGGTTAGGTAAATGGCAGTATCTACCAGGATAATTTATATGTTTTCTTTTGTCCTTTGTGAAGAAAACTACAAGTGTTGGGATAAAGCTTTACAGTTTTCAGGGTAGCTATAAACTGTCTCTCTGTTTTGTCTTATCTAGGACTTTGTCTTCACTTTCTTGAAAAAGAATCAAATGCTTTTTGCAGGGAAGTGAATGTCATTATCCTTTTATAGAAGAGAAATAGCTTTTCTCCAAACTTCAAAGAACATTAAACCACAGAGTCATGGAGCTTAAGGTATATTACTCCACAGAGAAGGAGACATGGCCCAGAGATGTTAAATAACTTGCCAAGATCACACAGCAAATTCATGACAAAGACTAGAGCTTGGATCTTTAGAGATACATTTCAGATTAAACCTGGTCTTAACCATGTCAACCATGAAAGTTATGTAATGTAGAGTTTCTCATTCTTCAAGATATGAAATTCCATTACCCAAAGTAGTCTTAAACATGGTTCCTGATAAAGTGGGGGACTGGAATCATGTTTGAATAACATAAGCTCCTTTAAAGTCAGGAAAGTGGACAAAATGATTAATAATTACTTCTGACCAAATTCAAGTTGAAGCTGGTAAACAATTAACTTGAGAGGTGGAAAATCGTTTTCCACTAAAAGTCCATTTCCTTAGGTCAAAAACATTTTCAGCAATATGGTTTTCCGGTAGACCATGAAGACCTGAACATGCCCAAAATATGTAATCCTTTAATAAGTGCCAGAGAAACCTCACACTGGCACCCTGACAAGTTGCCACCAGAATCATGATATAGTTTCAGCCTCCAGAAAGGAATCAAAATCTCTTTTATTAAAATGTGTTATTTATGGCTTACAGAAAGTCTCCCAAAGCCCTGACAGCTCAGGAATGAGCTCAGAAATTAACTCTTTGATATTATCAGAGTCAATCCATCTCTGAATTCATTGTTGGGTTTTTTTTGTTTTTTTTTTTTTTCTTTCTGAAAGGCACATAGAGAAGAATAATTTCATTCAAGACATAAAGGAATGACAATGGTGGCTGGGAAATTGTATTACCTCTTCACTGATCAACCTGATTCATCCATCCTTTCTGTAAAGACAGAAATAACTTCTTGTTTCAGTGAAGGTGGCTTCGAGGAGAGGAGAGCTGAGGAGGTAGCTGGGACATAGAGCATGAAGTGGGAGCACCCCCGGAGACTACCTGATCCCAAAAAGGGAGGCTCAAAGAGGCACAAGCAAGTCTGTGCACCATAGCAGGGGAAATGTCAGGAAGCCAGAGTTTCCTGAATGTCCTTGGCAGACTTCTAGCTCTGCTTAGAACCTCAGTTACCCTTTTTGTAAAATGGCTGCAGGCATGAGACCAGTGTACTTCAAACTATGTTCAGTGGTTGAATTCCCATTTATATTTTTCAAACATAACCATTCAAGGAATCCCTGAAACATAAAAAGATGAAAAATGCATTTGTTTCCTCCTTGGTCCATCTACTGTGGATACCAAGGTACCTCAAGTACCCTGGGCTCCACAAAAGTTTGTTTGAATTTCAGGCATGAAATGAGCATTGAGACACTAAAATTATGAGAAGCTATTCCTTCATACCCAAGCTGAATTCTGACTTGTTGGCCCTCAGCAATAGCAGGGCACTGCTCTCCCCTCCAACTCTACCCACTGGCTATAGAGCTCCCAGTACAGAGATGAACCCTTGCTGCTTGGAGGGTCCCCTGCCTTGCCTGGTGCTGGGCCTCCTGGTGACCTACTAACTTACCCTTCCCAAAAGCCATTCTAACCAGGATAAAAGCATGGAAACTTATGAGGCAAAGAATGACTGCTTGAGGTCAAGAGGCTTGGGGTTATGTTCTATGTGTATATTCTGCTTTAGGGAAGCAAGTTACCTAGGTCTGTTTTCTCTACAGAAACAATGCCAGAGGATATATTATCGATCAGGGTTATTTTAGATACCAAGGACAGCTAACTCAAGCTGAATTCAAAAATGAAGAAATGGGTCCTGGCCAGTGTGGCTCAGTTTGTTTGAGCCTTCTCCTATAACCAAAATTTATGGGTTTGATTTCTGATCAGGGCTAACCCCAGTCTGAACCTGTACAACCGCCCATCTGAACAAGTACAACACTGGTTGGGGCACATACTAGAGGTAGCCAATCAATGCTTCTCTTCCACAGTGATATTTCTCTATCTTCTTCTCCCCCTTTTTTCTCTCTCTAAAAGCAATGAAAACAAAAATATTTGGGTGAATATTTTTTAAATGGAGAAATAGGAATCTTTATGAACTATTGGTGGAAATATAAAGTGATGCAGCCACTATGGAAAACAATGTAAAAGTTTCTCAAAAAATTAAAAACAGAGCTGCCATACAACCCAGTAATCTTACTTCTGGGGCTATAGCCAAAGGAGATGATAACAGGATATTGAAAAGATAGCTGTACTCCCATGTTCAAAGCAGCGTTATTTACAACAGCCAAAACCTAGAAATAACCCAGTGCCCATCAATGGATGAATAGGCAAAGAAGATGTGAGATACACACACACACACACACACACACACACACACACACACACACACACACACACAGAATGGAGTGTTATTCAGCCATGTTAAAGAAGAAAATCTTGCCATTTGGAACAACGTGGATGGACCTTGAGGACATTGTGCTAAGTGAGATAAGTCACATGACTAAGAAAAATATCTCATGATATCACTCAGATGTGGAATCTAAGAAAAAGAAAAGTCAAACTCATAGATGATAGAAAAGTGGTTATGATTGTTAGGGGTGGAGGATGGCGGAATTAAGGAGAGGTTGATAATAGGATACAAACTTTCAGCTGTAAGATGAATAAGGTCTGAGGATCTAATGTGTAACATGGTGATGATAGCTGATAGCATTGTGTTATATAATTAAAATTTACTAATAGAGTAGTAGAACTTAAATGTTCTTACACAGAGACAGATAAAAATGTGAGGTGCTAGATGTGTTAATTAACTAGATGGGGAGACTCCTTCCACAATGTATACATATATCATATCACCACCACGTACACTTTAAGTATTTTACAATTATATCTCAAGAAGCTGGGGAAGATACATTATAAACAGAAAAGTGCATGAATCTTGGCACATGTAAGTGAATAGCTCAGTGGTGGCTCCTAGTCAGACAGCTGGACGCTGCTGTCACAAGGACTGCCTCCTCAGCACTGTTTGATCTATATGTGGCTATCTTCTCAGGCAGGGTCTACCCTGTGGTGGCAAGATGTTTACCAGCAACTCACAACCTGCAGCCAAACGGTACCACACGCCTGGAACCCAAAAAAACCGCTCCTTGATGACACCAAGTAGAATCTCCAGGGTAATTGGCCTGTCTTCTGTCATGTGACCACATCTGACTACACACCAACTACCTTAGTCAATCATGCTCTTCACTGACTGGCCAGGCCTGAGTCATACACTCCCATCTAAAGCCTGGAGTGACAATCCTCACCCAGTCCTTATTATCCCCAAAAGATAATAAATCTTCCCTAAGAAGGTAAAGCAACCTGGCTGGTGGCTCAGTGGATAGGCACCAGGCTATGAACCCAAACGTGCTGGTTCGATTCTCAGCCAGGGCACATAACCAGGTTGCAAGCCAGGTCTCCAGCCAGGTCCGTAGCTGGAGGCAGGTGAAAAGCAACCATACATTGATGTTTCTCTTCCTTTCTTCCTCCCTCCCTTCCCTTCTCTCTAAAAATAATGAATAAAATCTTAAAAAAAAAAAAAAAAAAAAAAAAAAAAGGAGGCAAAGCAGGAGCTGGGAAGGCCAAATCTATGGATCACTAGAGAAAACCAGAGTCTCCAGTTTATTTAAGCATAGAACCTTGTCCTCAAACTACAGCTCACACAGGCACCAATGACTGCTACAGAAGAAAGTTTATGTTGTTTTGGTTGAGGGAATGGAGTAGTCTAGGATCCCCATTCACATGCAACTTTTTCTTTCTCTGCGGATTTTAGCGGAGATACTTAAGGGACCATCCAGCTCCCTACAAGCAATGTTCCAATGGTCTCTGGAGGTTCAGATTTAGGGGTTACACCACCAGTGACAGTCTAAGATCAGGTATACTATGCCCATCTATCCCTTCCTGCTGATAAACCCCTGAGTTCATCTTGCCCAACCACCCATTTGACAGCTCCATCCCTCTTCAGCAAGCAGTCTCTCCACTCTTCTTCATGCCCCAAGACTACAACTGTGAGTTTTGCAAGGGCAAGTGGTATGTACTGTCATTGCCGTATCATCAGGACAGTGCAAGAAGGCTCAGTAAATATTGGATGGCTGGATAGATGAACAGATGAATGGATGGATGAACAGGACAGATAGTTGAATGGATGGATGGATGGATGGATGGATGGATGAATGGTTGGACAGATGGTTGAATATATGGGTGGATGGATGGATGAATAGTTGGACAGGTAGATGGATTAAAAATATATCTTCCTTCAATTCCCTAGCCAGGGCACATAACCAGGTTGCAAGTCAGGTCTCCAGCCAGGTCCATGGCTGGAGGCAGGTGAAAGGCAACTATACATTGATGTTTTTTTCCCTTGCTCCCTTCCTCTCTTTCTGGAAATAATTAATAAATATATATATATATATACACATATATATCCCAAGATAGCTCATCTCTTTCCTCAAAACTGAGATTAGGAAAAAACACTTACTTAGATACATGAAAAAATATAGAGGGCCCTGGCTCTGTCCTCTGACCCATACAGACTTGCCTCTGCCCCACCTATCCCATTTCGGGACAGCCCTGCAAGCACTGGGGAAGGTAGTGACCAAAACCCTTGGAGTCGCCTCTCGGAGTGGCCCAGCTCCTCCAATTACACTCTATGAAGTGAAATCTCTACTGTCCCTCTGGACACACTGTAGCCTATAGCCTATACCTATCCTTTTCTCTAAGATCTTAGCCATAGCATTTAGGGGATTCTGCTGAGTACAGGGGTGGAGGCAGCAATCCACCTCTTCTTCCTAGGCTCTCTGATGTCTTAAGTTACATGGCCTGGGGTACATTTGCTTGGCTGTGCTACACAGGTATTAAGCCCTGACCATCATGGGTAGTGCTAAGCTGTATTTTCTGATCCTGACCACAGGGCAGCTTACTTGTGGGGCCCAATTGCTAGTATTACCTTTTATTACTGTCAGTGTGACAAGACCATTCAGATTTCTGAGTTATTTTGTTGCCTGTCTGTGGCTTTGGGCCATCTCTACCTTGGCACAGCATGGCCAGGATGTGGTGGTATGTCCCCATCATGACAGAGGGGAAGATGTGCTCTTGCTTCACCTTTGATGGAGAGGAAAGGGCAACACAGTGTCCTCATGGGAAGCATCTGAGTCAGACCCTGATCCATAATCTTCCTCTAAGTGTTTTCCTTCTTTCCATCCTTGCTTTCCCTTTTCTTAACTTGGGCCATGGTGTCCTCCTGCCAGAAGTTTTTCAGAGAGTCATTGACAAATGTGTGGGACACAACTGTGTTTTGTGCTTTACAAATGGGAAACCTGAGGCCTATGGAGAAGGCACACCTTGCCAAGGCCTCCCTGAGTAGCAGCAGCCAGGTGGGATTTCCCTTCTGTGAACAAAACCCCACTATGTCACAGGCAGCTCCAGCCCCCATGAGCCAGGTGACCTTGGCCAATGCTCTCTCTGGTCTCATTTTGCCTCATTGAAAAATGGTATTGTGAAGATTCAATGAGGTCATCTGTGTTGAGTATGAAGAATAGCACCCCAGAAAGAAATGGGCAAGAGTGCTGTTTTCACTGTCATGTGCCAGACACAGTACTGGGCACTTTTCCTACATTATCACCTTCCTTGCTCAGGGCACACACGGTCATCAGGAAGCATTGGTCCCATTTTCCAGCTGAGAAAACAAGCCCAGAGACAGAAACCAGGTCTGTTGCCCCTAATTCTGTCTGTTGTGTGGTCTAGTAAATAAGGGGATAAAAGCATCCACTCTTAGGTCCACCTGCTTCCAAGTTTGTGGCTATTCTTGGTCCCATGTCCAGGCACTGGCCGAGGCTCTAAAGAAACTGCTGGGAATGGTACAGAGAAGGCCCCTGCTTTTTCCATCATGAAGAAACCAGGGCTGACCTGCAGCCAGTGCCAAATTGTTACCTTCACTTGGTGTCCCAATATACCCCTTACATAAGTAAACAAACACATAAAAAAGGCAAATTCCAAAAGTGATAGTCTGTAATGAAGAGGAAAAGAGTAATACAGAAATGGGATGGATAGGTATGGATGAACTAGGATGACCAGAGAACATCTCTCAGGAAATACAGTTTGAGTTGTTGAGAAAAGAGACATCATAGCTATCTGAGGGAAGAGGATCTACAAAGAGGAAACAGCAGATGCAAAGGCCCTGAGGCAGGAACATGGTTGGTGAGCTCAAGAAACAGTGAGGTTACCAGCCTGGCTAGAATCAACTAGAAGAGGCAGAGGGTGGGAGGAAATGAGGCTGATATTAAAGATTCCTAAGAAAGAAAGAAAGAAGTCTGTCTCCCCAGGTAGCATTAGCTCCCCCAAAACATGAGAAAATGTGTTTGAAGGAGGAAACATAGCATTGATCATTTAAAAAAAGATTTTATTATTATTACCAGAGAGAGGGGGAGGGAGAGAGGCAGAGAGGGAAAGAAACATCAATGCATGGTTGCCTTTCACCTGCCTCCAGCTACGGACCTGGCTGGAGACCTGGCTTGCAACCTGGTTATGTGCCCTGACTGGGAATCGAACCAGCAACCTTTGGGTTCTCAGGTTGGTGCCTATCCACTGAGCCACTGGCCAGAGCAGCATTGATCATTTTTGATCCCAGACATTCTGCATAAAAACTAACACACAGCTCCTGGCTCAATGGATCAATGGATTGAGCACTGGCCTGTGTACACAAGGGTCAGTGATGGGTTGAATTCCCAGTCAGGGCACATACCCAGGTTGCAAGCCAAGTCTCCAGCCAGTCCCCAGCTGGAGGCAGGTGAAAGGCAACCATACATGATGTTTCTCTCCCTTTCTTCCTCCTTCCCTTCCCCCCTCTCTAAAAAGAACAAATAAAACCTTTTAAAAAATTAACACACAGGGGAGCAAAAAGAGGATGGATGTAATACAACAACAATAAAATTAAAAAATATATATATAAGTTGAAAAAAATTAACACACAGTTACTGGGAATATGAACAGGTACAAGAATAAAACACTAAAATGCACTTTTTTGTCACTCAGAAAATGTAGCTCCAATGATGGTCAGGAGCATTTAATTATAGCAGAGAAAATCTAGAAAACACCCAAGTGTCAACAGAGGGTTTTGTGTGCATTATTATACACATAAATAATATTATTTGTGTATTATACAATGTCAAAGTCATAGGATATGATGTGGCCATGTGACATGATGCTGTAGAGGAATGTCACTAAATGAAAAGATATGCATTATATACAGTTAAAATGAAAAATGGCATGATCCCTTCTTTCTAAATATAAATTTATCCATAGGCATAGCAAATGCTAAGGATCGTCTCTGGTTGAGGAAATTACAGCTAAGTTTTTGTCTTCCTTTTATTCATCTGGGGTTCTTCCCTCTGAAGTTACTTCAATCCCCTTGAGTTAGGTTAAAATGAGAATTTTTAAGAGATGCATTGCTTTGTGGTTCTATAGTCAAGATAGTAGGCCATGGCTCTGAGACATGCCACCACCATGAGTCAGTCCATCATCCACAGCTTTCTGGTGACATGCCGACCACAGCTTAGTTCTCTAATGGGACATTCTCATGGGCTGGGGGCTGACATTAAGGAAAGGAAGATGTGAGGACTGGGCTGGGCCTGCCGGCCAGCCGGAACATCAACAACATTCATTCAGCAGTGTCCCCAGTGGCACACCTGTGTCAAAGTGTGCCCTTCACAGCCTCACTTCTGTCTCCAGCAACCCAATCTGGAAGATATTGTTGTTCCCACTTTAAAGATAGGGGAACTGAGGCTCAGATAAAGGCACCAACTCCCTTGAGGTCTTACAGCTAAGCAGCACCAGAGCCAGAACCCAAACTAAGACCAGGAGGACTCCAGAAGACATATGATTAGACAAAAGTATCAACTTACAGCCAGGACTCCACCTGCCCACTCAACATCTCTCAGCTCCTACCATAGCCTTGTGATGGGAAACTAGGCACAGAGAGGTTAAATAACTTGCCTGAGGCCACACAGATCTGGGAACTCCAACTCCTCACTTCAAACTCCAGCTTCCACAATAGGGGATATCCAGAGAGGGCTGGAAAGAGAACCACCTCCTCTCCCCAAGGATTTGGTGGGGAAGCTGAGACAGTTGTGGGTAGTTGTTGGGAATTGTTATGATCCTCTTCCCAGACACCTCTGCCTCTCTGCCTAACCCTCCCCAGAGACTGAAGATTTTGGACACGTGGGCTGATCAAAGTATCCCTTGGAGGTGCTTCCAAAGCCAAGAAGTCTCATGAGGGAACCCAGAGAGGGACAGTGACTTGCCCAAGGTCACACAGTAAAATAGCAAGGCAGAACTCGGGTACCCCAGGTTGGAGTAAGGGAATTGTCAAGGAGAAGGAAGGAGAGAGCTTGCTCTTCCAGCCAGAGACATTCCTCATGTCCTCATCACCAGGCCAGGACACTGGCCTCCAGAGTCACTGTCTCAGTCCTTCATGACCTCATCTCTTGGCTGGGCCCCAGCACAGCACATGGTGGCTGGAATCAATACCTCTAGGCAGGGCCCAAGGCTCTCTTGTCTTCCTCACCCCCGCCCCTGTCCCAGGTAGCCCTGCCCAGCAGCGCATAGACTGGCCACCTGCCTCCCACTCCAACACAGGAAGCTGAGTCAGAGCTGCCACAACTGCAGTCTGGAAGTAAAGCCCTGATTCTCACTTGAGAATCACTTGAGCTCAAAGAGCTCAAACTGATTCTCATCCCCAGCAGCTGGGGACAGGCAGCTTTCTTTCAAATTCAGAAACATCCCCACAATCTCTATCCCATTGCAGGCAGCTCACATGGCCTCCTTGCATCAGTTTCTTTACGATTCAAGGTGGGAGTGGGGTGATGAAACCAGCTTATAGAGTAGCTGTGGGGTTCCACTGTCAAATATAGTGCCTTGAAAACAGTAGGAGCTTAATAAATGCTAAGTCCTTTCTCCCTTTAGTCTGGAGGCTTATAAAGCAGGTTTGGGGCCATTATCACAATAGCAATTGTGTGAAGTAGGCTTAGTGGGGACAAGTGGCTCCTACTACAGATGGGACAGTGGAAGTTTAGGGACAGGTTCATACCTAGTACTTATGACATCCAAATGCAGTTCAAGGCTGCATATCAGTGCCTGGGCTGGACACTCTTTCAGACTACATGTCACCTAGTTCATTCCCCTTTCACAGGTGGGAAGGCCAGGGCTCAGAAAGGTCAAGGCAGTGCTGAAGGTTACAGAACAAGTCAAAGGCAGAACCTGACTAGAGCTTGGTGCCCACACTCCCAGGCCAGTGGGGATGTGTAGTCTTCAAGGCCTGAGACTGGAAGATGCTGTGATAGGATGGGCCTTGCCATTACAGTCACACTTATCTTTTAGGAGCACCCTTGCCCTCGTGGTGCCCCAAGGCAATTGATCTCCCTGCATCATGTGTGTGGCTTCTCCAGGGCAGGTCCCTGTTGCCCAGGCACCACCAACTTTGGGGCATTAAGACTCAGTGCCATAAAAGGGGCTAAGAAAGGTGAGGAACTGACTAAGTTGGAGCTATAAAATCAAGGCAGAGGCACCAGGCAAGCAACAGACAAGAAATGAAAGAAGTTGCTCCACTGGGTGGGTTATAGAGAGTGGTAGGGACTAAAGTGAGCAGGAGAGATGTGCCTCCATCATAAGTAGGGTGGGTAACTCAGCTCCAGTCATTTTTTGCCAGGTGGAAATATAGGTAATACAGGCTTGTGGGTTGGTGATATATTGTTCTTAATAAAAGTAATAAATCCAGATTTTAATATAAAATCTCATCAAATCACTGAAAATACCAACTCTCAGACAGAACCCAAGTGCAGACTAAAGGAGGTCCTGTGCAAAGAGGAGTGGAGCCTCACAGGATCGGGCATGATGAAGACAAAGGGCTGAACCTGGGAGCCAGCAGCAAACAGGGTGGAGTGGAGGTGGCAAAATGCTACTTGGGTTTACACCTGGAACCTCAGTCCCAGCCTCACAAGGGTGGAAAGGGGTCCCCCTGGAGCCCACTCCTGGTCTCCATAGGATAGTGTTGGGTCAAGAGGCAGTACTGTGAGGCAGGATCCTGTTCCTGGTACCCTGAGATTAATGAGATCCCCATAAGCAGCTCTGGATTTGCAGCAATGGCTGCAGGTTTGAGGCAATTCCTGGTCTTTGCTGATACCTTACTTTTTTCATCAACCCAGAGAAAAGAGAGAAAAGTCAAGATGGGAAGTGACAGCAGAGCTCCCTGAATATGCTATGCTATCAAGAGAATCAGTGAAAATCAACCTTCCCACCTTGAGTCATGTGCATTTTATTCAAGACACACCCTATCCAGACCAGCTACTTTGCCATCCTGAGGGGGTTAGAAACTAGAGAAGGTAAGCAAGAGAAACTGAGGCCTGAGACTAAACAAAGCCTATGGAGAAGGCAGACAGTGCCGTGCCAGAATGGGGATGCCTAGAGAGAGAAGCGGATCTGCAGCTCCATGTTGTAGAGCAGGAAGGACAACCTATAGGGGAAAACTGAGCCACCAGCATCTCATCTACATTCTCCCAACAGTAGCCCCATGAAAACTGAGGCCAGATCATGATCCTTCCCTGCTCAGACATCCAGTGACCATCCTCACCGCAAGTACAAGCCAAAGTCCTTTCTATGGCTACAAGGCCCTGCATGATCAGGACCAATAATCTCCCTGACCTCACCTCCCATCCCCCTTTTCCTTCAGCCATTCTGGTCTATCTTGGCCCTACTCTATACTTTAAATACACCAGACACATGCTTGCCTCCGGCCTTTGCCAAGGCTGTGCCCTGTGCCTAATGTGCTCTCTCCCAGGTGCTTACTAGGCTTAGTCCTCCCTCTATTTCAAGCCTTCACCCAAAAGTCACCCTTTCAGCAAGTATTTCATGACCACCTGTCTAAAACTGCAAACCCTGCCATCACTCTACCATTTCCCACTTAGTTTTCTTTTTAGTGCTTATTACATACTGCTTATTCACTTATATCTTTTGTTAACTGACTAGCTCCCCAAGGACAGAGACCTTCTCTGCTGTATTCACAGTACCTACAGCAGTGTCTTATTCAGAGTCCCTGCAAAATACATATCAAAATCAGAACTAGGACACCTCCATTTAGAAGTTTTCACTCTGGCACTTCCAGCCAAGATGGAGGCATAGGTAAACACATTGCATCTCCCTCACAACTAGAACAATTTATATCTACCTCAAAACTAAATTTTAAAAAGCCAGAAGTTTTATAAAATCAAAATACACGGAAAAGCAAAAATGAAGAAGTAAAGAAATACTCAGCCTGACAGACAGGAGGGGCAGAGCTGGGGAGGAGAGTGGCAGCAGCAACACTGGAGCTGAGGCCATAGCAAAAAGTGCAGTCATACATTTAAACCTGGGAAACAATCCCAGGGCCAGACTGCACAGTCCATGGTTCTAGTGATAAGAAAAATAGATCCAGCAACTGTGTCAGCAGCAGGGGGACTGAGACCTTAGTGAAAAGCACAGACATATATTTAAACCTGGGAAGTGATCCTGGGGCCAGACAGTGCAGCCCATGGATCCAGCACTAGAGAGAAATGGAGCCACATTATTTCTTACTGTGAAAAACAGTGAGGGTTTGGACAGAGGAAAAAACTGCCCATCTCAACAGGCAAGAGGTTTCTTTTCCTCTAAGATCCCTTCCCCACATACAGCCCCAAGGGTCACCCCTCACTGATGTATTCCTAAGGCTCTGCCCCTTACAATGTAACAGGTGCAACAGAATTACCTAAGACACAGAGACAAGCACAGACAGCTGTCAAGCTGAGGAGACAGAGAAGTATGGTCCAAAAGAGGGATCAGATCGAGGTGCCAGTGGGAGAACTGAGTGATTAAGAGATAGCCAACCTAACAACAAAGGAGATAGCCAGCCTAACAGACTCAGAGTTAAAAATGTTGGTGATTAAGATGCTCACAGGCTTGACAGATATGCTTAAATACAACAAATGCAGAAGGGAAGAAGCAAATGCTAGGCTTTGTGAAATGAAAAAAAAAAAAAAAAAAAAAAAATCCACATGAACCCAAGCATGGAGGGAAGGAAACCAGAGTTCAAATCAATGATTTGGAATATAAGGAAGAAATAAACAGTCAGTACAGAATGGATTGATTCTCCAAGAAACAAGAATTGAAAAAATGAGGAGTGTCATAGGAACCTCTGGGATAACTTTAAACATGCATAGGGGTGCCAGAAGGACAAGAGAAAGAGCAAGAAATTGAAAACTTATGTGAAAAAAATAATCAAGGAAAACTTCTCTAATTTGGTGAAGGAAATAGACATACAAGTCCAAGAAGCACAGAGAGTCCCAAACAAGCTAGACCCAAGGAGGATCACACTAAAGTATATGATAATTAAAATGTCAAAGGTTAAAGATAAAGAGAGAAAAAAGAGAACTACCTACAAAAGAGTATTTATAAGACAATCAGCTGATTACTCAGAAGAAACTTTGCAGGCAAGAAGGACTTGGCAAGAAGCATTCAAAGTGATGAAAAGCAAGGACCTACAACCAAGATTACTCTAACCAGCAAAGCTATCATTCAGAATGGAAGAGCAGATAAAGTGCCTCCTAGACAAGGTAAAGCTAAAGGAGTTCATCATCACCAAGCCATTATTATATGAAATGTTAAAGGGACTTACTTAAGAAAAAGAAAATCAAAACTATGAACAGTAACATGACAATAAACTCACAACTATCAACAACAGAATCTAAAATAATAAAAACAAAAACAAATTAAGCAAACAACCAGAATAGGATCAGAAACATAGGTATGGGAATCATTGGGAGGGTTATCAGCTGGGAGGGGGAAGGGGAAGAAGGGGCAAAAGGTGCAGGGAATAAGAGGCATAGTTGGTGGGTGCAGAACAGACAGGGATATGTTAAGAATAGTACAGGAAAAGGTAAAGCCAAACAACTTACATACATGACCCAGAGACATGAACTAAGGGGAATGAGATTGCTGGAAGAGAAGGGGATGTTGGGCAGGCAGGAGCAAAGGGGGAAAAAAGTGGGACAACTGTAACAGCATAATCAATAAAATAAATTAAAAGAAAAAGAAGCTCCCATTCTGACACCCACTGTGCACCTGCCCCCCAACCCCCACCCCCACACACACCACCACTACCCTGGAACTTACTCGTAGGTGCCCCCATCTCCCAAGCTAGCCTGTGCTAACTCCAATGTTTGCACAGACAAGTTTGCCTTAAAAAAGGGCAGGTATCCCTGGGTGACCCTCCTGCCACCCTGGCACCCACCTCACCCCAGGCCCTGGTGTACATGACAGGCACATGTACTGACAGGCTAAGTGCTGAGCATGAGTGGATTCTAAGAGCCAAGGGAGCAGCCCACAAAGCCCAGAAAGGCTGTCTGCAGTGGGTCACCACCAGCCTGTGCCCCACCTCTCCCCGGCAGAGCCCCAAATCAGCTACCCATGCACACACATGCATAATTCCTTTAGAAATTCCAGAATCTCAGAACTTTAAAAATTTTTAAACTTGTTTATTTCTAGTCAGCTTACATTCTTGAACGTGTGAGCAGGGTGAATTGTACAGGGTGCACGCAATCAATTGGCAATAACTTTGCATCTCATTTCATGTGCTTCTTATTAATTTTGAAAAACTATGTTTCTAAGGTTATGACTTAACATCATTGTTTCAGATATAAAGTATTAAATTCTGAGAGCAACCATCATGTCAAAGGAATATGATGTTAGAGCAACCATAATTTTTGGACTGTGAGCAGGGCAAATTGCTAAGGAAATTGTGAACTTCAATAACATGCCTTTATGTACAGTTTACAATGTGAAGAAGGTGTATGATGCTGATCCTGATGTCACCACACCAACAAGGAAAACACATAAGGTATGCGTCCAGATATTGTACACAGAATCCAGGAGATCATCGATAAAGATCCAGGATGTTTACCCTGACGTTTTGAGAGAAGTAGTGTACTGTGGAGGAAGCAAGTCACAAATGGACGTCATTTTATCTTACATCATGATGGTGCACCAAGGAGTTCCGGCAAGATGGCAGAGGAGTAAGTAAAGTTACATCAATCTCTTCCCAGGTCCCATCTGGAATTACTTTTTAGAGAAAAAAATCAGCTGGAATTACCAACAGAACACCAGCTAGAAAGAAGTCATATAACTACAAACAGAACAGAAGAGGACGCTTCATCACAATGTGACTGGTAGGAATTGCAGAAACTTGAGAAGGCTGGCTGGGACCCCACCGGAGGTGGCAGCTGAAGGATTGGAACTGGGGGGCTCCACCTGAGAAGGGTGGGCTCTGGTTCCCCAGCTGGGTTTCCCAGTCCCACCCAGTGGCACCTGAGCCTGGCAGCTAATCACAGATTCATTAGATTTCAATTGAATCTTGCTCTGTAGCCCAATGGCTCCTGAACCTGGTGGCCAAACACAGATTCATTGAATTACCATTGGATCTTGCTGCCTAGCCTAATAGTGTCTGAGCCTCGTGACTGATCACAGATTCATCGATTCATATCTGAATCTGTCCTACCAAGCTGCATCTGGGCTGGTGGCTGACCCACTGGATTACAATTAAACCTCTCTGTCTAGCCTAGCAGGGATTTGATTTGGGTAGCTGATTCATTGATTTACAACTTAATCAGTCAATTTCCCCAACTGCATCTGAGCCTGGAAGTTGATCACAGTCTGATTGGATTACAACAAAACCTAAATATGGAGAAAAAGAAACAGTCTGTCACAGAAAAGAAAGGAGGAATCCCCAGAAAGATCACTATATGGAACAGAGGTAAGCAAACTATCAGATATGGAATTCAAAATAATGAAGATAGAGAAGCTCAATGAGCTCAGCCAGCTCAAAGAAAACTACAAACAATTCCAGGTGAACTATAAACAACTCCAGGGGAACTATGAAGAACTCCAGGGAAGCTATAAGGGACTTACTGAGAACTACACCAGCATTAAAAAGGACTTAGAAACTATCAGCAAGAGCCAGGAGAAAATGAAGGATATAATTTCTGAATTGAAGAATACAGTAGAAGGAATCAACAGCTGGCTAGAGGAAGAAGAGATTTGAATCAGCAAGCTGGAGGACAATATAGAAAAATATTCCAAGACAGTGTAACAGAATGGAAAAAGACTGAACAGAACAAAGAGGTTTTAAGAGAGCTGCAGGACAAAATGAAATGCCATAATATCTGTATCATAGGGATACCAGAAGGAGAAGAGAAAGAAGGAATGGAAAACCTGTTCAAAAAAGTAATGATAGAAAGCTTCCCTAAAGAGATGAGTGGAAATGTTACTCAAATTCAGGAAGTACAGAGGGTCCCAATAAGATGAATCCAAACAGACCCACTCCAAGACATATCATATTTAAAATGACAAATTTCAAAGACAAAGAGAAAATCATAAAAGCAGCAAGAGAGAAACAATAAATAACATATGAGGGGGCTCCAATAAGGTTATCAAATGATTATTCAATAGAAACAATACAAGTGAGAAGGGAATGGCAAAAAATATTCCAAGTAGTGAAAACAAAGGCCTGCAACCAAGAATGCTCTGCCCAGCAAGGCTCTTGATAAAAATGAAAGAAGAAGTAAGGAGTTTCACAGACAAAAGAAGTCTAAAAGAATACATCTCTACCAAACCATCATTGCAAGAAATAATAAAGGGTCTGCTTTAGAAAGATGAAGAAACAGAGAGAGGCAGAGAGGAACAGAGGTACAAAGGGGGAAATGATAGTAAATAAGGATCAATCAATAATAACCTTAAATGTAAACAGATTAAATACACCAATCAAAAGAAATAGTGTAGCTGAATGGGTAAGAAAACATGACCCACATATATGCTGTCTTCAAGAGACCCACCTCAGAAAAAAAGATTAACACAGACTGAAAGTGAAGGGATGGAAAAATATATATATATCAAGGAAATGGACATGAAAAAAAGGCTGGGGTAGCAATACCTATTTCAGACAAAAATAGATTTTATGATGAAGGCCATTAAAAAGAGAGAAAGAAGGACATTTCATAATACTTCAGGGAACAATCTATTAAGAAGATATAACTCTGGTAAATATATATGCACCCAATATAGGAGCTCCCAAATATATAAGGAAAATCATGGAGGATGTCAAGAATGATATGGACAGCAACACACTAACACTAGGGGATTTTAATACCCCATATTAACAATGGACAGATCTTCCAAACAAAAAATCACCAAAGATATTGTGGCATGGAACAACACTCTAGAGGAAATGGACTTAAGTGATATATATAGAACCTTTCACCCCCAAAATATGCATTCTCTTCAAATGCACATGGAACATTCTCTAAGATAGACCACATGGTAGGTCATAAGACAAGCCTCCACAAATATAGGAAAATTGAAATCACACCAAACATCTTTTCATATCACAATGGCTTGAAACTAGAAACAAACCTCAAAGGAAAAAACAGAAACCACTCTAACTCATGCAGACTGATTAGCATGCTTTTAAGTAAGGAATGGGTAAACAATGAGATCAAAGATGAAATCAAAAAGTTTCTGGAAACACCCTGGCTGGTAGCACAGTGGATAAGGTGCCGGCCTGTGAACCCAAAGGTCGCAGGTTCGATTCCCCAGCCAGGGCACATAACCAGGTTGCAAACCAGGTCTCCAGTCAGGTCTGTGGCTGGAGGCAGGTGAAAAGCAACCATACATTGATGTCTCTCTCCCTCTGCCTCTCTCCCTTCCCCTCTTTCTAAAAATGATGAAATAAAATCTTAAAAAAAAAAAAGTTTCTGGAAACAAATGATAATGAATACACAACAGCCCAGAACCTATGGGACACAAAAAGGCAGTCCTCAGAGGGAAATTCATAGCAATACAGGCCTACCTAAAAAGGTCAGAAGAAGCTTATACAAACAACCTAACTGTAAACTTGCAAGGACTAGAGGAGAAACAACAAACAAAGCCCAGAACAAGTAGAGGAAGGAAATTATCAAGATCAGAGCAGAATTAAATAACTTAGAGACTCAAACTACAGTTCAAAGAATCAATAAGTCCAGGAACTGGACTTATTTTGAAAAAATAAACAAAATTGATAAGCCTTTATCCAGACTCATCAAGAAAAAGAGAGAGAAGACCCAAATAAACAAAATCAGAAGTGACAGAGGAGAAATTACAATTTATATTTCAGAAATACAAAGGATTGTAAGAAATTACTACAATCAACTATATGACAAGTAATATGACAACCTGGGTTAAAAGGACAAATGTCTGGAAATGTATAACCTACCAAAACTGAATCCAGAAGAAGCAGAAATCCTGAATAGACCAATAATAACTAGTGAAATTGAAGAAGAAATAAAAAATTTCCCATAGCACAAGAGCCCTGAATGGGATGGCTACACAGGTGAATTTTACCAAATGTTTAGAGAACTAACTCCTATCCTTCTCAATCTATTACAAAAAAAATCCAAGAAAATGGAACACTCCCAAACTCTTTCTATGAGGCCAATATTATTCTAGTCCCAAAACCAGGTCAAGACCCAACAAAGAAAGAAAACTACAGTCCAATATATCTAATGGACCGAGATGCTAAGATTCTTAACAAAGTATTGGCTAACTGGATCCAGCAATACATTATAAAGATCATGCACCATGACCATGTGAATTTCATTCCAGGGATGCAAGGATGGTACAACAGTTGCAAATCAATAAATTTAATGTACCACATAAGCAAAATGAAAGACAAAAACCACATGATCATATCAATAGATGCCAGAAAAGCATTTGATAAAGTATAGCAACAATTTATGATAAAAACACTCAGCAAAATGCGAATAGAGGGAGCATACCTCAACATAATAAAAGCCATATTCGAGAAATCTGAAGCCAACCTCATACTCAATGGGCAAAAACTAAAAACTTTCCTCCTAAGATCAGGAACAAGACAAGGCTGTCCACTTTCTCCACTTCTGTTCAACATTGTTTTGGAAGTTCTAGCCATAGCTATCAGAGAAGAAAAAAGAATCAAAGGTATCCAAATTGGAAAGGAGGAAGTCAAACTGTCATTATTTGCAGATGATATGATAGTGTACATACAAAATCTGCTAGACTCCACCAAAATCTTACTCAACCTAATAAGCAAATTTAGCAAAACAGCTGGATATAAAGTCAATATTCAGATTGACTTTCAAAGCATTTCAAAGCATTTTTGTATATCAATAATGAAACATCAGATATAGAAGCTAGACAACAAATCTCGTTTACCATAGCAACAAGAAAAATAAAGTATTTAGGAATAAACTTAACCAAGGAGGTAAAAGATCTGTACTAAGAAAACCACAGAACACTGAAGAAAGAAATTAAGGAAGATACAAATAAATGGAAACATATACCATGTTCATGGATGGGAAGAATTAACATCATTAAAATGTCCATACTACCCAAACCAATCTATAGATTCAATGCAATCCCAATCAGAATACAAATGAATTATTTCATAGATCTAGAAAAATACTTCAAAAATTTATATGAAGCCAAAAACACCCATGAATAGCCACAGCAATCTTGAGAAAAAAGAACAAGATGGGGTGAATTGCAATACTGGGCATCAAACTATACTACAAGGCTACTATAATCAAAACAGTCTGGTACTGGCATAAGAACAGACATATAGATCAATGAAATAGAATAGAGTCCAGAAGTAAACCCAGGACACTATGGTCAATTAATATTTGACAAAGGGAGAAGGAACATAAGATGGAGTGAAAACAGTCTCTTCAACAAGTGGTGTTGGGAGAACTGGACAGGGACATGCAAAAAAAATAAAATAAAACTAGACCACCAACTTACACCATACAGTAGGATAAACTCAAGATGGATAAAGGACATAAACATAAGCAGTACCACCATAAATGTCCTGGAGGAAAATACAGGCAGTAAAATTTTAGATATCCTATGCAGAAATATGTTTACTGATACTTCACCAAGGGCAAAGGAAATTAAAGAAGAACTAAACAAATGGGACTACATCAAACTGGAAAGTTTCTGTTCAGCTAAAGAAAACACCAGCAAAATTAAAAGGGAACCAACTGTATGGGAAGACATATTTGCCAATGAGACCTCAGACAAGGGTTTGATCTCCAAAATATATAAAAAACTAATGTGACTCAACACCAGGGAGACAGGCAGCCCAATTAAAAAATTAGCGAAGGACCTGAACAGACTACTCTCTGAAGAAGACATGCAAAGGGCCCAAAGGCATATGAAAGAATACTCAACATCACTAGCCATCAGAGAGATGCAAATTAAAACCACAATAGATACCACCTCACACCTGTCAGAATGGCCACCATCTGCAAATCAACAACAAGTGTTGGCAAGAATGTGGGAAGAAGGTAACCCTGGTGCACTGTTGGTGGGAATGCAGACTGGTGCAGCCACTGTGGAAAACAGTATGGGGTTTCCTTAAAAACTATAAATGGAATTGCCTTTTGATCCAGTAGTTCCACTACTAGGATTATACCCGAAGAACCCTGAAACACCAATTCATAAGAACCTATGTACCCCTATTTTCATAGTAGCACTATTTACAATAGCCAGGTGTTGGAAACCACTAAGTGCCCATCAGTGAATGAATGGATCAAAAAACTTTGGTACATTTACATGAGGGGATACTACACAGCCGAAAGACAGAAGGAACTCCTAACCTTTGCAACAACAGGGAGGAAACTAGAAAGTATTATGCTTAGTGAAATAAGCCAGTCAGGACAAATACCATATGATCTCACCCATTACAGGACACTAATAAACAAAACAAACAAACAAGCCAAACAGAACCAGATACATGAATACAATGATTAGACCTTTAGGGGGTAGAGGGGAGGGGTAGGGGAGAGGAGTAGGCAAAGAAGGGAAGCAGTTTAGTCAAGGAATAAGCATGGAAGAACCATGGACATGGATAACAAGTGGGATTGACTTTGGGGTGGAGTGGGTGGGTGGGGAAGGGGAGAGAGGGAGGGGAAATGGGATGGATATAATACAACAATTAAATTAACTTTAAAAAACTCATGGCTTGATTCAAAAAAATAAATATAAAAATAAAAAGATGGTGTACCAGTACATAATGCCAAAAAGTTGCTAGAATTCCTCAGGGTCAATGTTCCTGAATTCTATTCAAAAGAAATATGGCTGCCTAGTTCACCAGATGCAAATCCTTTAGACTATTATGTATGCAGTGTTTGTGAGAGAGAAGTTAATAAACCACCTCATTCCAATAAAGAGGCTGTTAAAGCTAAGATTGAAAACATTATGATGTCCATGGATAAAGAAAAGTTAATGAATGTGTGCTCACGATTCTGAAGTCAAATCAATTCTATTATTGCAGCAAATGGAGAGATTTTGAAAAATTAAAAAAATAATGACTGTATTTATGTATTTACACATAAGAATAAATTTATTTCAAAATATAACATTTTTGTGGTATGTTGTTTATTTTACTAAAATTTTGCCAATTGATTGAGCGCACCCTGTATACTTCCAGACCCTGAGAATCCTCAAAAGTCAAAGCAAAAAGTTCTATGAGATCATTCTATGGCAGACTCAGCTGATAGCCTGCAGCACCATCCTTCTCTTCTTTCTCTGATTTTCCACTGGGTTCCCAGAATAAAGTCTTATTCCCAGTCTCTCTTGTATGTAGAAGTGGTCATGTAACTAAGCTCTCACTAGTGGGATATAAAAAATTGTGTCCATTATCAACTTCTGAAGCCTTTCTTAAAAGACATCTAATAGCCTTCCCCCCCTCCCTCCACCCACTTTTTTTATTTCCCTCCTTCCTCTGTGCCTCTACTTAGAACTAAGTTGTGATGGCTAGAACTCTGGCAGCCATTTTGGACCACAAATACCAGATTTCTTCCTTCGTTTGGTCTGGTCCCCACATCAGCCCTGTACCACCTACCTCTAAACTTAAATATGAAAGAAATAAAAATTTATCTCTTGTTTAAGTCGTTACTTTTCCAGGTTTTCATTTATAGTCCAACCTTCTTATTGCAAACCTGGAGCAAGTGAGGCTAGAATCAGGTACAGACCTGTGTAAGACTAGACAGTAAGTCACAGCAGGGTCAGTACAGAACTGAGGCACCTTTCCTGTTTCTTGTGAGCCCCTGGGCTGGTTCTTCTTTAAGGGGTTATAGGACCTTCTTTCCCCAAGGTTACACAGGGTAGCACCCTGCCCATCCCTACCCATGGAGGGGCCCCCAGAGGCAGCCCTGGGTGGAGGCATTGGAAGGTGTGTCCTGGGCCCCACCAGGGGCCAATGCATGAATCTGGACAAGCCGGTCCCCTCTCTGGCTGCATGTGCTTCATCAGTCCCAGGTACTGGCCCTCATGTCCCCCTTTCCTTGCCTCCCCAAGGACCCATATTCCTGGGTTCTAACTCATCCTCATCTTAAGACCAGAGGCCCTGACCTGGCTGGTAGCACAGAGGATAAGGCACCAGCCTGTGAACCCAAAGGTTGCTGGTTCGATTCCCTAGCCATGGCACATAACTAGATTACAAGCCAGGTCTCCAGCCAGGTCCATGGCTGGAAGCAGGTGAAAGGTAACCATACATTGATGTTTCTCTCCCTCTCTGCCTGTCTCCCTTCCTCTCTAGAAATAATAAAGTTTTACAAAAAAAAAAAAAAAAAGACCAGAGATCTTTAGGGGTCTCTCAGCCCAAGGCCTGGTCACCCAGGTACTGCTTGGGCACCTAAAATGACAGAGAAGACACTTCCTTTCAACAGTACAGCCCAGTGCCTCTGCACTTAAACTGGGACATCTGGGCTGTACATGGAGCTGGAACCAGCCCCCGCTGAGTACCAACCCTGTTCTCTGTGCTCACCAGGGACAAGAACAGGACCTCCTGAAGCTGATCCTCTCCATGTTTATGTACATTTGCCACTTTCTGAATTCTCCATGGTGAGAAAAAGTTGGAATAAGAATGAATAAAAGGAAATGAAAACTCATGGGGGTTCTCCCTAGAGGCTTATTTTTATCTCCATGGAGCTGCAGAAATTGGTCCAGGCCTTGCTGGTCCAGGAAAGGACTCAAGGCATGCTGAGCCCTGTCTGTACACCATGCAGAGTGCTCTTCGTACCTTATTTGCTTTAACTTTCATAACAATCTTCTAAGATACACTTAATTATTAACCCCATTTCACAGAGAAGGAAATTGAGGTGCAGAGAAAGTTGTCCACCAGTCACTGCCCCAACAAATCCAGATTCCAGAGAGGTGTGTTATTCTCCAAGACCCTCCCTCTTCCTGGGAACTAAGCTTGCCTGGGCCCCTGGAGCAGGCCCCACCACCTCCCAGTGCCCCTCCCTTGGTCCTCCCAAGGCCCACCGCAGGACAAAACTCCAACTTGCAAGATACATTATGAATAAGGCAAAAGATAGTTGTCCTGGCCCCTATGCATGCCTTAAGTATTTAAATTCTTTTTTACAATTATCTCAAATAGTAATTATTGCAGGAGCAGATGCGCTTATCACAGACAAGAAACCACCTGCCTTCCCATTTCTGTCAAAAGTGGAAACACTGACATTATTTTTGCAATTCACTTCAATAGCTGTTTTCACTGTAAATACCACCTTAACCACAAAAGAGAGAGAGAGGAAGAAAAAAGAAAGGAAGAGAAAGGAAGGAAGGAAGGAAGGAAGGAAGGAAGGAAGGAAGGAAGGAAGGAAGGAAGGAAGGAAAGAAAGAGAGAGAGAGAAAGAGAAAGAAAGAAAGAAAAAAAGAAAAGAGAGAGAGAAAGAAAGAAAAAGAAGAAAGGAAGGAAGGAAGGAAGGAAGGAAGGAAGGAAGGAAGGAAGGAAGGAAGGAAGGAAGGAAGAAAAATGAAAACAAAAAACAAAAAAAAAACCTAAGAGATGTTGGAGGTATTTGAGGTTTCAGGGGCAGTATTCCATGAGGACAGGGAATGGTTCACAGAGATGTGGGCAAAAAGAGACACAGAAGAGCAACTCTGCTCCATATCCAGGGAGAGTGTATTATCTAAGAGAAAGATGTCATCTTGGTGGGGGTCACAGAAGCAACCCAAAATCCCTTTTCTCCTCTCTGCCCTGACTCCCACCCTTACTGTCCACTCCAGCTACTCCCCTGTACTGCTCACCTTCCAGAAATACCTTGTTCACCCCCCCAAAAACAAAATCAAAATCAAGAGGCTCTCCCCAGGCTCCATCAGAAACAAGGGGTCTCAGCTCCAATAGGAAGCTCTAAGAATTCAAAAATGGGAAGAAACCATTTTTCCAAGAGTGTTGCATTCTAAGATTTCAGGTCTCTAGTCCCACATAGTCCATCGCAGGGGAAGTTGGGGGGAAAAGGAACATCAGGGGTTACCACCTGTAAATGGCCCACCCTGGCAAGCTCCATCTTTATGGAGCTATAAGGAGGCAAAGCACACCCTCCCGCTCAGTCAGAGCTGGCTGAGAGGGAGGGAGTAGTAGGGGTGTGCAAGCAAGTAATGGTGTGGGTGGTCACCTTGAGAGGTATTA
Organism: Noctilio leporinus; assembly: GCA_004026585.1. Classification (NCBI taxonomy): domain Eukaryota; kingdom Metazoa; phylum Chordata; class Mammalia; order Chiroptera; family Noctilionidae; genus Noctilio; species Noctilio leporinus. The sequence goes on along the minus strand of PVIW01004687.1, from coordinate 79,148 downwards.
CCTAGCCCTGGTCAGAGGAAGTCTTATGATAGGTAGGATAAGCCATGGCCAGTAAGCAGGCATCCCAGGTTCTAGTACTGTGTCTGCCACAGAGTGGCCTTGGCCAAGCTGCCTGTCCTCTACGGGCCTCAGCACCCAATCTGTCAAATAGGCAGGCAGTCTTGGAGGAGCCTCTTGGCCTCATTCGTGGGTAGTAATAGTTGAGCAAATCCTCCCTCTTCACAATCTCCAGTGTTCTTATCTGAATAGCCGGTTTCTCCTGACTCTACATGCCCCAGTCATTAATGCTATCGTCACTATCAATTATTATCACTGACCATTTACTAAGTGTCAGCCAGCCGTCATACTGAGTATCAGCATGTGCTATGCATTGTGTAGGTTTTCTAGCACAGGGTTTCCACACCATAGTCCTACCATCATCCCTATTTTACAGAGACTGTAAAAGGGTTGCCCAGCAACACACAGCTAATTAGCTGTGGAACCCAGGACTGCAAACAGACAACTATTACTGATACCTACAATATTCTCCTAGAGATGGAACTGTTCCCATTTCCAGAATGTGGATATTGAGGCTCACAGGAGACTTGCTTTACCAGAAGTAGTGGCATTTGGGATTTTTATCAGGTGTCCCTGATGGTTATGAGGGAGGTGCTTGAGAAGAGAGTAGCAAAGATGGGCACAGAAAATCAAAGCAGGCGTGTTTTCATATCCAGCCCTGGCTGCCTGAGAGCCTCCATAGTGCTTGGATTCAAGTTTTAACCTCAAAATTCCTTCCCAATTGTTTCTCTGCTGCCCTCGTGTGGTCAATAGAGTAAACGCAGCCTTTCTGAGCTGCATGGTCTTCCATGCCTCTGGACTCCACTTGTATGAGGAAGGGGTAGCTGGACTGGGCGAAAGGCAAGGGGCCCTGGAGCATGACACAGGATGGCCCTTCTCTCTGGTCTCACTCAACCACTTTAGCCACTCCAGTACAGCACATTCTTACCTCTCAGCCTTTGCCCTTGCAGGTTTCTCTTCCTGGGACCCCTTTTCCTGCCTCTTCACATGGCAGCTACCTGCTCATCCTCCAGCTTCCTGGTGCTGTCTGCCCTCAGTTCTGCTCTGCTGTCTATCCTTATACTTGTTGTCATCTGACGTCACATTTAAATTTGTTGGCTATTTCTCCAGCAATGTAATATCAGCTCCAGAAAAAGAAAGTGCACCTCTACACCACAGAAGGTCACATACAAAGATAGGAAGTCAAAACAGACCAATTAAAGAAGTAGAAACAAACCCCCATAGAAAGGAAAGGAGGAATCCCCAGAAATGGATTGCCAAATTATATAGAAGCAAGCAAACCTTCAAACATGGAATTCAAAATAATGATTATAGAGAAGCTCGGTAAGCTCAAAGGAAACTACAAACAACTCCAGGAGAATTATGAAAATCTGTAGGGAAGCTACAAAGAACTTACTGAGAACTACACCAGCATTAAAAAGGACATAGAAACCATCAGTAAAAGCCAGGAGGAAATGAAGAATATAATTTCTGAATTGAAGAACACAATAGAAGGAATCAAAAGCAAACTAGATTAAGCAGAGGATCAGATCAGCAAGTTGGTGGTCAAGGTAGGAAAAAAATTCCCAGGGAGTGCAACAAAATGAAAAAAGACTGAAAAAAATGAAGAAATTTTAAGAGAGCTGCAGGACAACATGATACATAATAATATCTGTATCATGGGGATATCAGAAGGAGAAAAAGAGGAGCAATGGATAGAAAACCTGTTTGAAAAAGTAATGACAATGACAGAAAATTTCCCTAACTTGAGGAGAGAAAAAGTCACCCAAGTGCAGGAAGCACAGAGGGTCCCAAGGAAAATGAACCCAAATGAGCCTACTCCAACACACATCATAATTAAAATGGCAAATTTCAAGACAAAGAAAAGCAGAAAGTAAGAAACAGCTAATAACATACAAGGGGGCTCTGGTAAGGTTATCAGCTGATTTCTCTACAGAAACACTACAGGCCAGAAGGGAATGACAAGAAATATTCCAAACAATGAAAAAAAAAAAGGACTACAACCAAGACTCCTGTACCCAGCAAGGCTCTCATTCAAAATGAAAGTTGAAATAAGGAGTTTCCCAGGCAAAAAGAAGAATAAAAACTACATCTCCACCAAGCCAGCATTGCAAGAGATGCTAAAGGGTCTGCCTTAAGAAGACCAAGAAACAGAGATAGACAGAGGGGAACATAGGTACAAAGGGAAAAAATGACAATGAATAAGTACCTATCAATAACATCCTTAAATATAAATGAATTAAATGCAACAATCAAAAGACATAGGGGTAGCTGAATGTATAAGAACAAACTTTAACTTATGAATGCCTTAAAATAACCTTGTTATAAGTAGGTCTTACTAAATAACATATAGTTTTGTATTTTTGTTGTATCTGCATTACTGCAGGTTAAGTTTTCTTAGATTGGAATTATTTTCTAAGTTGGAAAAATTAAGTTACTTGCAATAACAGAAAAAAATTGAATGCAGGTAAGGAGAAAATGTAAGAAAATGTGAATGTATAATACATAATACATACGTGCTATCTTTCTTATTCACTGTTACAAAATGTGTGCTTGTTTGTGGGTATATAATATATAGATATTATTATCAATTTATGTTTTAAATATAAACCAACTGGTAGTTGGTGTATTGAGAAGTTAGTCAATCTTTAGGTTAGAAAAGATGCTGAGGGTGAAGATTAACTTGGGACAGAAGAACTACTAAACTATGATTCATGTATATAGGCAATATATATTCTCATATTAGCATTTAAATTAAATGAGTCCTGGCTGGTGGCACAGTGCATAAGGTGCCAGCCTGCGAACCCAAAGATCGCTGGTTCAATTCCCAGACTGGGCACATAATCAGGTCGCAAGCTAGGTCTCCAGCCAGGTCCTTAGCTGGAGGCAGGTGAAAGGCAACCATACATTAATGTCTCTCTGCCTCTCTGACTCTCTCCTTTCCCCTCTCTTTAAAAATAATAAATACATTCTTTAAAATAAAATTAATTAATTAAATGAGATTACTTTCAAACGGATAGTGAAAATAGACATTTCTAGCAATGAAGGCCTCCAAACTGGGGCCACATAAGAAGTCAACCACAAGTTCAAAAAATTGCTAGAATACTATTGTACAAACTTACTTAAATCCTAGGTTTTTAAAAAATCTCAGATTAGTAGATATCATAACTTTTACTCTGTGAGAACCAGCTGAGCACTGCAGGTGCCATTATTTCTGAAGGCATCAACTGGTGAAACATGTAGAGGAGAAACAGAGGGCACTGAGGAAAATGGGACCTCTATATGGGGAAAAAAAAGATCAATCTCCTATCTAAGATGGAAAAGTCTAAAAAGGGTAAGTTGTAATTCCAGTAGATTAAAATAAAGTTGATTTGCATTATTGGAGGGGGTGGGATTCGACTCAGAGGCCAAATTCCCTTTTTTTAAAGATTTTATTTATTATTTTTAGAGAGGGGGAAAGGGAGTGAGGCAGAGAGGGGCAAAGATATCAATGTATGGTTGCCTTTCACCTACCTCCAGCTATGGAGCTGGCTTGCAACCTGGTTATGTGCCCTGGCTGGGGAATCAAACGAGTGACCTTTGGGTTCACAGGCTGGTGCCTTATCTACTGTGCCACCAGTCAGGACCAAATTCACTTTTTACTGTAGGTTTGGCATTGTGTCTAGGACAGCTTTCACAAAAGTGAGTTCTGCAATACACAATTTTTGTAATATATTTTATAAAAATAGCATTCTAGAGAAAATAAGATTTAAAGAAAAAAGAAAAGAAAAAAGAAAAGAAGAATGCTTAATTTACTAAAATATATTAAAATTTTATTTAACATGTAATAATTATATAAGCTATTAACATATTTAATTTTTTGTATTAATTCTTCAAAATCCAGTATGTACTTTGTAGTATATCTCAATTTGAACTAGCAGCATTTTAAGTGGCTACCATATTGAACACCGCAGATTTAAAGAATAAAGAAGACTAAATCTTTTGGGAATGAAAATAGAGTTTGATTATTTTATTTATGTATTTTTTTTTTTAATCTCAGAAGAAGTCTGCCTATAACCAAGGAAATGTAGGGAGGACCTGAGATGGATAATTATGAGCTGAAACTTTTTTTAGGTACAAGTAATGAAAGAAACTAGACCAAAATATTTCTAAAAGAAAAATTTTGAAGACAATTAATTAAATGATGTTATTAGACACTGTCACAGGAGTAGAACTATTCTTACTAGTGTAATATTTATAAAAACATGTATGTGTGTAAATGTATTTGTGCATGTGTTTGGTAATGTTGCAGTTGACATGGCTTAAAAAAGCATTTTGAGATAACATAAAGAAAACTTGTATTAATATGACTTGAGAGTCTCACATATGGAAGGCAGTGATTAAATGGTGAATTGTCTGGATGCAAAAAAAGAAAAAGAAAAGAAGTACAGAATAGACAGGGGGATGTTAAGAAGCCAAAGAACTTATATGCATGACACATGGACATTAACTAAGGGGGGCATTACAGGAGGGGATGCGGGAAACTGGATGGAGGGGACAAAGGGGAAAAATTGGAACAGCTGTAATAGCAAAATCAATAAAATATATTTAAAAAAAGAAAAAAGGAAATTCAAAATTAAATAAAGAAATATGTTGTTTTATACTATATATAATATTTATTTAGTTATATTTATATATTTGTCACTCTTTAGGTTACTCAATCTTTGGTGTGTATATATCAGCTCCAGGGCCTGGCACACAGATGACTGCATGAACATTCCCATCAAATAGGCATCCCAACTTGTTCATTCCCATTATGGGACAGCTATGACTAAAAGCAGGGCACCTAGAGTTTGAGCCCTATCTTCCCAAGGGTCTCAGCCCTACCCTCCGCCCCTTCTGCCACAGACAGGCCTGCAGAAAATGAAGGACAGTAGCTGGATCCTCTGGGGCTGTGCATCTCCGGGCTGAGCCACTTCATATCCTCATAGGCAGGAGTCTCCAGAGACCATTGTTCATCTCAGGGTCCACTAAAGGCTCTGGAACTGAGCATAGGAAGCAGGGAGCTCAGAGAAGAGCAAAGCAAAGCTGTATATCCCCTCTCCAGGCGCAAGCATAGACCTTCAATGTGGTCTGACAGATACAGTTATCAGCTGAAGAAACATCTTTGTGTTGTTCCGTGCTGGTACAGAGAGATCTGCAGAAATGAATCTGGCTTGGACAGACTGCTCATGGGAAGGACAGACAGGCCCAGTCTCCTTCATCCCATCCACTTCTATCTGGCTATGTGAGACTTCAGGCAGGTTTTTGTTTGTTTGTTTGTTTGTTTGTTTTAACATCCTTGGCTTTAGTTTCTCTCAGGTACAGCATGGGTCCAGTAAGTATGGATACAAAGTTCTTTGCGACCCTGAGAACCTCCATGTCATTGCACTGAGCCTGTTCCTGCTCTGAAACTGTGCATTTTGCAAGCACGCCGTCCTGATGTGCCTTCCTGCTCCTCCAGCTACCTACTGACCATCCTCTCCTTGTAGCTTAAGGTATGGAAGACTCAGTAGTGAGAGAAATGTACATTGGGAAGGGGACTGTGCCCAGGATCAGGGGGGTAGTCATTAACATAGAGGGCTGCCATCCATCTGCTCAGCCCCCTTCTAAGATGTCCTGAGAGCAGCTGCCATTGGCCTCTTCTGAGTAGAGGAGGATGTCCTGGCCCAGGCCTCCCTCTACAAGCCTATCTTTTGCTGTGTGGCAAAGTTAGGGGAGGCAGTCACCCACATTTATTGAACACCTACTGTGTGCCACACCCTGCTCTGGGTGTGCCCCATCCGTGCTAAATGAGAGTCATCTATATCCCATTTTTCTGATGGGAAGGCTGGAGCTCAGCGCATTCAGCAACTTGTGCACAGTGCCCAGTGGTCAGTGTCTCCAAGACCACGATCTTGACCTGGTCCAGACTTCACCATCTACAGTCCAACCTGCTGGGGACTCATTTTCCTCTTCTTCCCAGAAGGAGAAAAGTTTGGGCCAAATGTCTCCTGGCTGCTGCCAGACATCAGGGTTCACACAACACTGTTTTTCAACTTCCTGAGTCTCTGCACTTCCTATTTCAAGTCTCTGGGTTTCTGAGTCCAGTGAATCAAATAAGCCGGTATGAGTGATAATAATTATCACCTCATAGCGCCATCCTGTGCTGACTCTCTCAGGTCCTCACCACAGCCCTGTAAAGCTGGCTCTATTCTTAACCCCATCTCACGGGGGAGGAAATGGGGGCACAGAGAATGAAGTGACTTGCCCAGGTAAGAGGCAGAGCCAGGATTTGAACAAGCCCACCATCCCCTACCAAACAGAGTGGACAAGGGTTCTGCGCCTGCCATGGCGCCTCCACAGAGTCTGGCTCTGGCCTTGGGTGCAGGCGGGCCCTTCCCACCGACCTTGAGTCCGATGGTGGGGACAGCAGGGCAGGGACGTTCCTGGGAAGGAAAGAGGCAACCGAGGACAGGCGCTGAGCAGCTCATTGCTGGTGCTGATGAGCCAGTGGAAGGTGGTGGGCGATGCAGCCAGCTGGAGGGAGCGGCTCTCCGGCTGGCTGACTCTCCACCACCTGCTGGAGGGGACTGGCTCTTCCAGAGAAGCCTGAGCTTCCTGTCTGCCTCCGCAAGCCAGAGCAGCAGCCAGGAGGACCAAAGGGAGTGGCCACATCCTGAGCCCCTAGGTCTCGGACCTTCCAGCTGCAGCTTTGCCCCGGGGGAGGCATGGGCAGGGGTAGGACCTGCCCACCACTCCACTGTGTTTAGCAGGCCAGCAGGCTCACCTCCATGCAGATGGCCCAAATGGATCAGAGGTTATGAATTCAGCCAGTGGTGCACACTTCAGGGGAGTCCATATTCTGTCTTATTGGGCATGCAACCAGGAAAATGAATGGGCTCAGCATTACTTTTCTGAAAGCAGAGCTGTGTGCTGATGGAAATATCAGGACTAGGGGTGTAGAGAAGGGCGAGAGGACAGAACCAGCCTGAAAGCAGTAGGTTGGGGACATACTCCTGATCCAGATGCCCTGGGTCCTGATGTACCTGATTCTACACTGTTACTAGGTGAATTTGCCCTTGTATCACCTGCTTCATAAACTGGAGACAAAGTATAAGCTGAAGGGTAAGGAGGATGCCAGAACTTGGGCTTTTAAGAAACACACAGATCTTAGATGGCATGGCTTTCCCCAAATCAGGCAGCGGTGGTCCCAGATGGAGAAGACAGGTCTCTTGGCTAGAGCCTAGTGCCTCTTCTTCCACAATAACCCCTCTTCCGGGACAAAGGGAGGACGCATTATTACTAACTTCATGTTAGCAGTCCTAGCAGGCTGCTTGAACAGGAAAGCCCAGGCCTTAAAGGACAGAGGCAGAAACTGAAGCCCAGAGAGGGGCAGCCACTTCCTCCGAGTCCCCCACTGACCCCTGCATTTCCCTTATCTGAGCACTCATCATACCATAATAATCACACAACTAAATACATAAAATAATATCAATGCATGTTTTAAAAAAAATACAATGAGTAAAAAGACAGGGGAAGCTAGGCAGCAGGGGGCAGGCCTTAAAGCAGATGTGGGGTTAGGGAAGACCTTTATGAGGAGGTGGCATTTGAGAAAAGGCCTGAATGTAGGGAAGGAAGGAATCTTATGAATACCTGGTAATCAAATGTTCCAGGCAGAGGAAACAGGCAGTGCAAAGGCCTTGAGGTAGGAACATAATAGTTCAGAAATGGTGGGGAGCACCAAAGTGGCTGTGGAAAGGGAATGAAGGAGATGAGGTCAGGGAGGTGGGCAGGGGTCAGAACTGGTGATAATATAAGCAGCAGTAAGGAAATTAAATTTATCCTGGAGCAGGGGCAGGGGGTATTGGGGACTGAGAACTGGCATTTAAAATAATTGCTCAGGTAGCTGTGAGGAAAGGATCATGCAGGCAAGGAGGGCTGTGGATAAGACAGGAGGTAGAGGCAGTGGTGGAGTCAGCTGCTGAAAGGCAGGGGAGATGGTAGGTTGTATTATTTTCTGAAAATTGATTATGTAGGACTTGCCTACAGTTAGATACGGGGGCTAGAGAGGAGCAGAGCTAGGAAAGAAGTTGGGTTCTGGAATGTTCTGAAGGTCCAGCGGCAAGAATCACCAGTGGTGTGGATGTGGGGGAGAGAGAGGAGTCTGGCTACTGTGGCACCATCTTGTGCACCCCTTGATCTAATTTAGGTTTGGCCCAAGCCTTTTACTGTGACTCTGGAACTCCTAAAACCACCTCTCCCCTTACTTCTTGCCCATGTAAGCTGCCCCATGCTCCAGAGAATCCATGCTGAGAATGCTCCCTCTTTAACCCCCATGCCTAGAGGGATGTGCAGGAAGGTGTACAGGGGACAGTCCATCTAAGATTGGATAGGAGAAGGGCAAGCCCCAAAAGAAAATAGGGTAGGGAGGCTGGCACAGCAAGGAGGGAGGGCAGACATGAAAAATCCATGTCCCCTGTGGGTGTGCACATGAACTGATATCCAGTGGACACACCCTGCCCCAGGGCCCAAGGAGTGGTTATGAACAATGTGCCCATTTATGGTTAGCAAACTGAGGCCCAAGGAAGCAGATGTCCTAGCCAATGTCTCTCAGCTGGACCAGACTGGGCTCGCATCAGGCCTCATCAGTTGATGCTACCCCTTCAGCACAGGTGGTAGGTGGGCTTCACCAAAGAGTTCCTGTTCCACAGCAGTGACAGTGTGACTTGTATTCACTCTGGGCCCAATTTGAGGCTGTCTCAGAATGCCTCTGCTCCTCTTGCTCACCTCCTGACAACTCTGGTCCTCCAGCCCTACTAGGCACTCTCCAGGGAGGGCTCTGCATTGGCCCAAGGACATTAGCCTGGTGACCAGTTCTCAGGGTGGAAGCACTGGGGCATAAATCCTGACATAGCTGACAGTGCCCTGGGGTAGACACAAAGGCCCACTGTCTCCTTCCTGTCCCCACCCTTGCTGGAGTGTTTCACAGGGTCAAAGTGGCCAGGGTGGAGACAACAAGCACATAAGCCTTGGCTCCTCCAGGCTGGATCACCCTTGAGCTTCCGACATGATAAGTGGACTGTGAGGGGGATGAGGCCTGGCCCAGCGCTGACCTTTAAGGGCTGAGAGTGAGAGAGCTGAGCCCCACTGGGGACCCTCGGGGGCAAAGCTCCACCCCCACCCCAAGGAACATGCAGAGAAGAGGAACCTGAACAGGTGCTTCAGGTATTAGGGGGACAGTGAGGCCACACAAGGCATCTCCAACTAGTGCTATCACAACCAGCCAGCTCCTTTCTTCATCTCTGGCCCCAGCCTGGACAGTTGGGTAAACTTTATCACCTGAAAAGATGGAGAGAACCCAGCCTTTCTCTTAAGCAGCTTGGAGTACACAAACATGTTTGTAGTCATTCAACAATTTATTAGTGCCTAGTTTATGCTGTACCAGGAGCTAAGTGTGAGGAAAAGAGTTGTTTATCTGAATAAATTGAGAAGGGCTACCTCAGGGGGATGTGTGAAGGCAGAGGGGGCACAAAGTAGGGACATGCCAACATTGTGTGAGGTGACCAGAGTGGGACATTGCAGGATGACTAGGAGTTTTCCAGGTACTCCAAGCCTAGGTAACAGAATGGGCAGAGGCATGAAGATGTGAAGACACTTGGAAGGGAGCTGGGAAGGGCTACTGGCTAGGGTGGCTGGAGCACAGAGATTGGATAAGGAGTGATTCAGGCCTGTGGAAGTTGGACTTGATGCTGTGGAAGTGGGGAGTCGCAATGGGATTCACACAGGAGAGGGACCAGGGCTGAGTGCCTCCTCTGCTAGTGTAGCCCCAGACAGCCTCCTCTCACCTCCTGACACAGCAAGCAAGGACACAGAAAACCTAGGTGTCCTGCCCCTCATCATCTGTGGCTCGACTCTCTGTGTGGTATGGGTAAAATATTCAAACTGTCAGAGCCTTAGTTTCTGCATCTGTAAAACAGGAATGATCATGGAAGGAAGGATGAGTTTGGTGAAGCAAGAAGACTAAACATGTAGCCAAACTGTCTTCCTCAGAGGAAGCAAAGCAGCAGACCCCACTCCCAGACCACTTGCCATCCCTATGAATGTCTGAGCAATGTCTCTTCTGAGGGCCAGCATAACCATGGGGCTATACATAAGTCAGATGGCTGACAGAACCCTGGCACCAGAGATCAGAACCCCCTACACACACACACACACACACATACACACACACACACACACAATCAGACCATGACATCCCTCCAACTCAGATGCATGCCCACTCAGGTTCACTTGTCCACAGAAATGCAAATACAATATAGGCATAGCCATCTGTACACCCCAGATGTAGGGAAGCCCTTGCCCTAGTGTTTATACTCACTGTCCCAGGCTAATTAGTGTCCCCGTTCTCACTCAAGTATGCAGATCTAGACAATAAATTATATGATCAGGGACACTTACTGGTGCTGCCTTTCCTCTTGAGGGAGGTTCTCAAACATTGTGTTGAGAATGCATGTGTGTTGTGTGTATGCATGCACATTTGTGCGTGCAGTTTTTGTGTGCACATTTGTGTGCATCTGAATGTGTGCATTGCATGTGTTTTTGTGTGCATAAACATTTGTGTGTGCATTCTTGTGCATGTTTGTGTGTGCATGTATGCTTTTGTGTGTACATGTTTGTAAGCATGTTTCATGTGTGCATATGTGCATGCATACTTATGTGCATGTTTGTGTGTGTGTGTGCATGCGCCAGAGATGTCTTTGGCAATGTGAAGGTAGCCGTAGGTCTTTAAATGCTAATTAGATTGGAATTATAGTTACCAAAAATACTAAAATGAAGTCTGTAATATAGCCCTACTTGGGTTTCTTTCTTAACATAATGAAAACATGGTCTAGCAGCAGATCTAACACCCATGGCAACTTTAAAGTACTGATGAGCATAAGCGATGGTTTGAGATATCTGAAATATGATGTGAACACAGCTAATACTACTGTGGTTGACTACCTGAGTTCATAATGAAAGGAAAAGCTACATTTCCATTAGCAGTTAAAGACACAGAAATGTCATTTTTGTGCATCTGTATTCACAATCCCAATGTCCTTTCGGGTCCCGGAACTGGCTCTAGGACCTGGCCCTAGCTGTGCCCCACACACGACGCTTCTCGATCTGTGCCTGCAAGGCCGCCTGTAGAGTCCAGCAGAATACTACATCTGGTGGCCAGGGGGAGCTTCTGCAGACCCATACCTCACTCTGACTCTAGGCTAGCTCCATGGGGTTCTAGGGGCAGCACCCAGAGACCCCTTGCCCGCTGCCTGTGACTCAGCTCTGCACAGGTACCCACACTGTGCACCTCAGAAATTAGCTGCTCCCCCAACATCTCCCAACTTGGTGAATTCATGCTTTGCTTTGCTGCCTGGAATGCTTGCCCTGCTTCTCTGCCTGGACCTTCAAAGCCCACTGGAGGCAACACCTCCTTCAGGAAGCTTTCCCTAATACCAGTGTAATAGCTCCTTTACGTATCCACAGCCCCTGCAGTTTTCTCATCATTGTAGTGATTGTTTCATGTATCCAACTCCCATCAGACTGTGAGCTTCCAAAGGCTAGGTAAGGTCATGCAATGAGCAATTTTTTTTAATAACTAGACTGTTTTTTCAGAGCAGTCTTAGATCCATAGCAATATCGTATGAAAAATGTAGACTTCACCTATACCCTTACTATTCACACATGCACAGTCTCCTTAGCCATCAACATTCCATCAGAGTGGCATATTTGTTACCAGCCATGAACCTGCTAATCATTGCCCAAAGCCTGTCACTTACATGAGGGCTCACTCTCGGTGTTGTACATTTTGTGGATTTTGAAAAAACTGCATAATGACATGTGTCCATCACTACAGTATACAGAGCAGTTTCCTTGTTCTAAAAACTTTCTCTGCCTATTCATTCCTTGTACCCTCTAACTCCTGGCAATCACTAATCTTTTAATCTATTGTCTCCATATTTTGCCTTTTCCAGAACATCTATAGTTGGGATCAGACTGTATATAGCGTCTTTATATTGATGTCTTTGACTTAGTAATATGAATTTAAAGTTTATTTTTTCATGGTTTGACAGCTCTTTTCTTTTCAGTGCTGAATAATATTTCATTGTCTGGATGTAACAATTTTACTTATCCATTTGCATGCTGAAGGGTAGCCTTATTGCTTCCAAGTTTCTGCAGCTATGAATAAAGCTGCTATAAATACCTGCATGCAGGTTTTTGTGTAGATGTAAGGTTTCCACTCATATGAGTAAATACCAAGGAGTGTGATTGGTGAATTGTAAGGTAAGAGTATGTTTTGTTTTGTAGAAAACCTACAAACTGTCTTCCAAAGTGGCTGTACCATTTTGCATCCCCACAAACAAGGTATGAGAGTTCCTGTTGTTCTACATTCTTGCCAGTATTTGTTGTCAGTGTTTGAGAGTTTGGCCACTCTAATAGGTGTGTAGTGGTATCTCCTTGTTTTAACTTGCATTTTCCTAATGATATATGATAAGGAGAATCTTTTCACATGTTTGTCATCGGTAGCTCTTCTCTGGTGAGATATATCTTAAGGTTATTGGCCCATTTTCAGGCCATGTTACTCACTTTCTTGTTGACTTTAAAGAGTTCTTTGTATTTTTGGATAACTGTCCCTTATCAGCTATGTCTTTTGCAAATCTTTTCTCCCAGTTTATTGTTTATATTCTCATTATCTTGAGAAATGAACTTTTGAAGTCAAGCACACTTGGGTTCAAATCTCCTGGTGAACTTAAGTAAGTCATCTGCTTTCTCATAACTTCAGTTTTCCCCTACATCCCAGATGCTCGCAGGATGAAATGAAACCTTAGAGATGAAGAGTCCTTGCTCACAGAGGCTGCAGAGTAGAGGTTAGTGGATCAGTCATACATCCTCCCTGGAGGTGCCCTTTGCCCACAGTTCCACCATCAAAGCACTTGGCCATTAATGGTAGTCCCATCCATGTCAGGGGAGGTCAGTAAGTCTGTTTGTCAAGAAGGTTCTTATGGTGGGAATTCTTGGTCTCATGGGTGAAATAAAGGAACATCTGACCCAGGGAAGATACAACTCTGGGGCAAGGGACACACCTGTTGAGGGGAGAGTTGTCCACTCTGCTAAAGTCAAGGCATCATGTAGGCCACATCCCCTCAAGGAGTATTCCTCTCAGTAACTAATGCCTTCCCCCTCTGTCCTCCCTCAGATTTCCACAGCCTCTGATCCTGAAACACCCTTTACTCCACCCACTGGGCAATGGGCAGGGCTTCTTGTGCACCCCATGATGAATAGTGGCTCTCCTTGCCACCAGAAATACTTTTCCCCATGCCCACAGGTGCAAATCTCTCTCTCCCCTTTGGTTAAGAGTAGAGCCCACTGGGTTGAAGCTGCAACCACAAGGGGGCACCATTACCCAGCAAATGTGCCAGAATCCACCCAAAATGTAGGAACTACTTGGCTGGCAGAGTAACAGGAGTGGAGAATGCCTGTCTCATAAATTAGGGAATCTGGACATAACGGAGCTTCAAGAGCCCCATCCTGTCTCCAGACATTCCAGGACCAGCTCGCACACTTCTAGTGATGGAGTGCTGTCCACCTCCAGCCTGGTTGCCAGGCCCATGGCCAAACAGCTCTTCCTATAAGAAACTGGCTTAGCAGTGATCTGAGCCTGATTTGCAGAAGTCATGAAGTTTTAAGAGGCCATGGAGACTACCACATCAAAATATTGAATTGGCCAAAAAGTTTGTGATGGCTCTTAGTTGTCTTTTAACTTCATTTGGAGCAAATTTTGTTAGATTTTAGTGTGACAGCTGTCATACCAACATGCATTTTTTTAAAAAAACATTTAAAAATAGGTGAATTTTTTGTGTAGCCATTTTAATATTGCAGATGGACAAAACTAAGCAACATTTTTGGCACATTATGCTTTATTATTTCAAGAAAGGTAAAAATACAACTGAAATGCAAAAATGGATTTGTGTAGTGTATGGAGAAGGTGCTGGGAATGATTGAACGTGTCAAAAGTGGTTGACCAAGTGCTGAAGAGTTCTTGCTGGACGATGCTCCACAGTCAGGTAGATAAAATTGAGACATTAATTAAGAACAATCAATATTATGCCATGCAGGAGATAGCCGACATACTCAAAATATCCAAATCAATAGCTATTGGTAAAAATGAAAAATGTGTCTTTTATTTTATGGAAAAAAACTAAAGGGACATTTTGGGCAACCCAATATTTTAAGAGAACAGCTTTACTTTGAAAGACCAGGAAAAGAAAGCAGCCTGGGATTTCCAGAAAAGCTCAAAACTCAAAAGTTCATGTGAAATTTCTCAATGTTTACCTATTAGCTCAAAAAAAATTCTAAATATTGTGCCAGCCAGGCAATGGAACACATGGGTCCTCAGTCCACCAGGTGGGTCCCTAAGATGTGGTAGAGCTTAACGACTTGGATGAAGCAAGTCTCGTAGGAGTGCCTGTGTGTGGTGGTCAGACACTGCACCTGGACAAGGGACAGTGGCACTCATGGCCCTTAGCTTGGCATGTGTCAGTAAGTGAGATAATCAATGGAGACAGGAGGCTGACTGGTGCTGCCTTTCTGGAGGGCAGACACTGGATGACCAGCAGTTCACTCCTGGTCTTGCATACGGAGGAGTCCTGAAATAGGATTCAAGGGCACAAAAATGTCCACTGTGGCATAGTCTGATGGGCTGGTACCTGAGGCAGCCTAGGCCTCATCACTGGGGTCCATTATGGAGGCCCCACAGAGGGTTCTGCAGCATCAGACAAGATGCACACAGCAACAATAAAAAAAGTTTAAAATGGTGCTGAGTGTAAAGCAATTAAGAAATGGAATGGATGTCTATACCATAAGACCATTAAAGAATTAAAACTAAATGCACAAAAGAATGTAGTATGGTGGCCCTGGCTGGTGGCTCAGTGGATAAGGCACCAGTCTGTGAACCCAAATGTCGCTGGTTCAATCCCCAGCCAGGGCACATAACCAGGCTGCAAGCCAGGTCTCCAGTCAGGTTCTTAGCTGGAGGCAGGTGAAAGGCAACCATACATTGATATCTCTCTCCCTCTCTGCCTCTCTCCCTTCCCCTCTCTCTAAAAATAATAAATAAAAACTTAAAAAAAAAAAAAAAAAGAATATAGTATGGTAGGAGGGGGGAGAAAAAGTGGTCACCTTATATCCAAGAAACCTAAAAATAGGATCTCAGCCAAGGTTGATGTTTTTTAAGGTCAACATCAACAGTGACATGTCATGTTAACAGTATTACCCGTGATATGAGTCTTTTCCCCCCAAACCACAGTCCCAGTCTAATCCTGAAGAATACATCAGTCACTGCAGCCCAGGGGAGGGTACCTTCCAGTACACTTGACCAACACTTCTCTCACTATCAAGAGTATCAAGAACAAGGACAGTCTGAAAGACGGTCACATCCAAGACAAAAAAAAAAGGAAAGGACATTAGGTAAAAACTAAGGAAATCTGAATAAACAATTTAGTTGATAAATATCTATATTGGTTCACTCATTGTGACAAGTGTATAATAATGAAAGATGCTAACAGTAAAATTGAGTGGGTAGCAGTGTGCAAGAACTCTATCTTTGCACTTTTTCCATTAATCTAAAACTTTCTAAAGTAATAAGTTTATTTAAAAGTTCCATACATACCAAGCCACAATACTCATTTTCTAAAGCTCCTTCACAACACAGATGTCAGAACTGAGGCCTGAAAGCAGGACGGGAATTATAGATACAGACCCCAGGGACAGTCATGAGAATAAGTGCCAGCCCTCTATCCCAAGATCTGAAAAGCTACAGAACAGAAAGGTCAGCAGCTCCAGGCTTCCCACACTCTGTGCATGGTCATGCTGGCCACCCACCTTGGAGGGCAATCCTTGGGCTATGATGGTGAGATCAGCCCAGATTAGCTCCTGCATAACTCCATCAGGTTGCAGACTGGCTCTGCTCAGACAGAGGATGCAGGCTGACCAAGACAGGCCCACTGGCACCAAGGAAGGCCTCAGCAGAGAAAGCCAGCAGGCAGCTATGGCCTACCCAGAAGCTATAGGACTCTGTGTGTGTGTGTGTGTGTGTGTGTGTGTGTGTGTGTGTGCACGCGTGGTGTTGGGGTGCTATGCTTCACCTGATATAGCCATGAACTGCTCCCCTTCCTGAAGCATAGGGTAGATCACGCAGAAAATATGAACATTAGTGGGCATGTTGCAGATGCATCTAGCACACTTGTCCAGTCAGATGAGCAAGTCCTAGCCTTGTCCCTAAGATAAAGGAGAAAGGGCTTAAACATGAGATAAGGCTGAAGTGATAACACCAGCACCCAAAGGTTTTAATCACAAGGTGCTGATATCCTCAGAAGGACAAACCTCTAAAGGGACCTGCCCTCAGCCTAATACTCCATTCTCCAGATGACAGCCAAAGTGACCTTTGTGAAGTGCAAAACTTCCTGTTACCACCTACCAATGCTTCACAGCTTGTCACCTTGAGGGTTAGATTAGTGTCCTATTCAAGGTCTACCACATCCCCTCTGACCTCACCCCAGTACCCTTTCCACCCTCCAATCATGCCACTCACCTTTCTTCAAGTCTCCTGGTATATCAGCCTCTTCCCCATCTCAGAAGCTTTGTGCATGATGTCCCTTTGCCTGGCACTCCCTTCCCATTTGTCACTCTATTATATTGGACTTCTCCTGTTGCATTTGACAGAAAACTCAATAAAATTAGCTACACAGGAAAGGAAGTAATGACAGAAATTTTAAGTGTCAGTGACTGGGTGGGGCTCAACTCAATTCCCAAACAAAAAGGAAGGCACTGAGCTCAGGGAAGGGGCTTTGAGGCTATGCTGGTGAAATGCTCATGTCCTCCAGAGAGTCCACCCCTTTGACCGCCCTAGCACCCAGATGTCCCTTCTTCCCACTGAACTTAACATCATTCACACATAAGCACAGTGTCGCCCAGTCCACGTCTAGGATCTCTATCTAGTAGGTGTGAAATGTGGATGTGACTCCTGGTGGTGAACCATACACATACCCAATGTCCCTGCTAGAAAGGGGGGAGAGCCATGATAAACCCCTCTTGTCTTCATCCTTGGGTGCTGTCAGATGAGGGAACTTTCAAGCTTACTTGTCTCTTTTCTTACAGGAGCAAAAGGACAGCAGAAAGAGGTAACTGACACCACCCAGCCTCCTTAGTTTTTTCTCCCAAGACATGATGGCAGACCGACTGGCTCTTTCACACCAGACAACCAGAAGTCCCTGTTTCTCAGCCAGAGCTAGGGAAGCTCTCTCATCTCTCCACAGCTCAGTCAATCCACACTTACTGTCTACCATTCCTCACCTGGTGCCACTCCTGGTACCATTTTCAGTAAGAGAAAGCATCACCTTATCTGATTTACATGGAAGGTGATTCATAGACTCATGGAATCCAACCCCTCGAGGAAAACCAGTCATTCCTGGTCACTGGGACTTTTTTGTTTTGATTAGTGTTTAACAGAGATGAGGTCATTGAGTAAATATCTCTTCAGTATTATTCACTTGTATGTGTGTTAGTTCAGTTCTTTCAAAAAAGACACAAGGGCCTTATTAGCGAAAACAACTAGAGAAAAATGGGGAGAGGTAAGGCAGGGAGTAGGCAGTCTGCTCCTGAGGGAAGGAGCACCAAGGGGCTGGCCACACCCCTGTCTGCCATCTCTCTAAAGAAAGTTCAGCAGGACTGTTGGCAGTCCTCCAGGGTGAGTCCCACATGTGCCAGGAAGGGGGCTGCCACAGTATTCCTGTTTTGCTCAATCCCTAGCTGGGAGCATCCCATGGGAAGCATGAGCTCAGACAACATGGCAAAGGCTTTCAAAGCCCAGCAGTGAGGATCCATGCTCAGTGACACTCCTGTAGCTCAAGGTCTGCCAGGTGCATTCTTAGGGCACCCTATTTCTCCACACAGTGTCCAGTGGGCTGGTCTACATGAGAGGAAAACTCAGCCAAGGAGTGTGAGTGGAATGAGCCACAGCTCCCATCACTGCAGTTAATCCAGTGGCAAGCACTGGTATTCATCCTTTCCTTCCTTCATTATGGAAAGTGCCCTTGTCCTTAGCTATCACTTCTTCAGGTGTTGGGGACTCACCTGATAGTATATCCCACACCTTCATTCAAAGGGACCTTTCAGAGCTTGATATTTGACACCTGGACCATCATGCCTGTATTGGTCTGTGGTTCCTGCACAGATTTGTTCACAGGTACAATGGGGCAAGAGCATCAGAGGTTATCTGGGTTCTCACAGTCCTTCCTGCTCACATTGCATCAAAGCATCCCTTTCCCCTCTGCTGCCCTGGTCAATCACCCTATCAGTACAAGGATTGCACTCCTTACTTACCAGTCCAGAGCATCGGGAGACCAAAAAGTAATGATCATAATGTGGAAGTCCATTGGACTTTGCTTTTTCTCCCAGGAAAAGTATGCTCCTTAGGGGACCAGGACCCGCAACCCTGAAGGATCCAGATTTGCAGAGACAGAAAGAACAAAACCACTCAGTGGCCATGGGAGCAATGACAAGTGGGTTTTTCTTTTTTTTCTTTTTTAGTTTTATTGTTGTTATATTACATCCATCCCCTTTTTGCTCCCTTCTGTCCCCCTCCCCACCCACCCATTCCCCCCAAAGTCAATCCCCCCTGTTGTCCATGTCCATGGTTCCTTTATACTAGGTTCTTGTCTAAGCCGCTCCCCTTTCTTGCCTCTGCCACCCCCTCCCCCCTCCCCCCAACCCTTTTTCCCCTGACCACTGAAGGCCTATTCCTTGTATTCATATACTTGGTTCTGTTTTGCTTGTTGTTATTTTTGCTCATCATTGTCCCGTAATGGGTGAGATCATATGATATTTGTCCTTCACTGACTGGCTTATTTCACTAAGCATAATACTCTCCAGTTCCATCCATGTGACAAGTGGGTTTTTCATTCCCTGGATCCTGGTCATCTTATCCTTTCATTGGGACATAGCTCCATATGGGGTTTGATTTAATGGCCTGCACCCTACACATGGCACCCCATTGTTTCATGTTTCCCTCAAGTCAGTACTCTATTCACTCTTAGAAGGCCATTCCCACACTCTTCAAAGCTGGCCACCTCTGAATCATGTAGTTTGTGCACCGCTAGTGGGTCCCACAGGCATGGGCTAGTATCAGCTGCTTCACTGTGGATCAGGATCCCCATCAGAGCCTACACACTATGCCAAAAGGTCAGGTACTCTGCTAAGTCCCCAGATAGTGCTTGTTGATGAATAGTCATTTAGCTCAAAATGGAAGAGGGCTAATGGAATCTCCTTGCTGCCAAGTGGCCAGTGACATACTCAGGCTCTGTGTTCCTCCCAGTTGCACTCACAGGCAGCAGGAACCAGAACTGCTTTGGTAAGTGGACATTCATGCTCTTGGGCCCACATGTCACCACCCCAGGACTTGTTTTATGGGATGGGATCCCAATGCACTGTGATTCCAAAACCTTTTGGTCAAGTCCTAATGGGGCTATAGTTGGTCTGGGATGATACAGAAATGCAATGGCTCATGAGATTAGGTGAGCATTTCAATGAACACAGGACTGTTTGAACAGACTCTGGTTGCATCATCATGAGAATGGACATTATGCCTGACTGGAAAGTGCTTCCTTATCCAGCTGTAAAACAGGTACATCTGCCCTTCAGGCAATACTGATGGGACAGGCAATACTGGTGGACAAAACATGTTAGAAGACCCACAACTGGTCAGTTTACTTGGGTTTCGGAGGATACATATTCCACATCTGGCAATGTTGCTAGCTCATGTATATAAAACGAACCAAAAGAATTCCTCAGTCCTACAGACCGGGGCTTAAAGCATAGCTGTGAGTGCCACCAGAGTGGCTGCGTAAATTTAGGTCCAGAAGTTTTCCATTAGCAAGACAACTGGACATGGCTGGACATGGGCCTTGATTGAGACTGCTTATGACTGAAGACCATAAAACATGGGTGGCAAACACAAGACCCGCAGGCCAAATCCAGCTCCTCTCCACCTTGTTTCATCTGGCCCGGCACCTTCAGTCCTGCATCTTGTTTCTACCTGGCTCACTTAACTGTTAAGGAGTATTACATGTATAGTCCTAAAATTACATTCAGCCCTTTGAAAGCAACTGTGAGGCTGATGTGGCCCCTGGTAAAAATGAACTTGACACCCTGGCCATAAAATCATCTTGAAATTTGAAATACCCATCATATCATGAGTGAATTCAAGGAAATGCTCTGATGGGGAGGGCAGCATTTTTTAAGAAGATATCCCATAAGCAAACGAACATGTTTGTGCAGGAAGATGCTACCAGGCAAGTGCTGGATGGTATGTGACATAACCACAAGCAAGATTTCCCCCTTTCAGCTGAGGTTCCGAAGTCATATCCTATAGTCACTGAGTGGTGTCCTATGAAGGCTCTTGATTGATCAAAAAGAGCTGCTTAGTGTATGGGTGGCAGCTTCAAGGAATATATGGAGAGCTTCCTGTTGGACAGCTGCCCTTTGATGTAGGAAAGGAGAGCAAGTCAGCTGAATAGGCTGACTCTATGCTCTTTACCTTGTTTGCCCCATTTGGTTTTTCATTGATTCTTGGGTGGTAGCCAATGCCATGTTCAGGAAGAGCAATGAAAACTGGTTTATTAAAGGGTCCCCATGTGGGCCTGGTTCTATCGAAACTATTATGGGGACTTGAGGGTCCATTAAAGTAGGATCCATCAGAACTCTGTTCCAGGATCAGAGCTATGGTCTCCTCAGGGTGTAATACTGATGGAAAATGTCTGGCCTGAGAAACCATTAACTCATTTCTATGTTAACTGATTCTGCATGAGTTCATCATAGGCACAAATAGCACATCAAGAGAGGTAACAAGTAATACCAAATGTAGATAGGTGGACAAATATGATCATTCTGTACGAAAGCCTCGATCAAAAGCTGGAGGGACTGGCCCTCTCAGCTGAAAAAGTCTGGCCTTTGCCTTAGGCCCCTGGGAAGTCCTGACTGGAAGCTTTGTTTACCTGGGACATTGGGCACTAGATAGGCTAAAACTGTGACTTATGATAGGAACTTTTGGTCATGCCATTTGAGTCTCCCCTCCAGGAGAAATTGGACACTAAAGTTTGACCACACTGACAGTATGTGACAGCTCCAATAAAAATACTGGACACCAAAAGCTCCCAAGTGGGTGACACCCTGTGTGAACTGTTCCCCTTCATGTCAGGACACTAATATGCCCTGAGGATATGAAAGCCTGACATTTGGAAGTAAGGGTGATTGTGGGGACCCTCAAGCTTCTGTCTGGTATCTGAAGTGAGGGGACATGTGCAGAGACTGTTCTCCCAAACTAGCTTGTCAAACTCCTTGCAGGCCTGGAATTCTACAATCACTGAATCTTGGAAACTAAAATCAGAAGGAAAATTGTTTTCTGAGAGCCTTAGGTGAGCATGCCAAGCTGGAAGCTTTACATGTGCTGGCTCAGCAGCCCTCTGAGAAGCGACGGGGACCTCCGAGCTGCAGAGGCAGATAAAGCCCAGGGAGGTAACATCAATCAACTGAATTCCTATGGAGGGTACTTGTCAGCTGGCAGGACTACAGACAGTGTGGGAGTGTGTTGTAGGCCTGTTGAGGCCTCTGTCTACCAACCAGGTCCTGCTGCCCATCCCTTGCTGGTGTTCCTAATCTGCTTCTTAAATAGAAGTGTGTTCCCTACTGGTCCCTGCCTGGTAAGTAAGTGTATCTGACAAATTTGCCAGCTCTGGTTCTCAGAAAGAGAAGAAAAGAGGCAGCCAGGCCAGAGAAAGAAGTCCTGCCACAGGCCTTGGGCCCAGACCAGTGAGGAACAGGGAGAGATAAGGGCAGAGGATAGTGGGCCTTCCAAGGCAGGCTCACACCTGTGGTTAGAAAGTTTTAATTCATCACCACATGTTAAAATTGAGAGATTCTACATTAAAATGTACTTTGGGGACTTGTCTCGAAGAATGAGAACATCTGGCCATTATGGGCCCAAGTCTCCAGCAAGTGGCAGTTTCTGGAGCTTCGAACTGCCTGCCCTCCACACAGGCCATGTGCTCCCAGTGCACCATATTCCCCACAGGCCCGAGAGGCTCCGTGTCTGACTACCACACAGGGTCAGAAATAGATGCTACATCACCGCCAAAGCTGATAGCACCACACGTGCACACAGACACATGCACTGCTGTTGTGTGACATACATCTTCCCTTCACCAGATATGAAGAACTTTGATCAGGTCTTTCCTGTTTCATTTTTTAAATACTGGCTGCTACCCACTGTCCTGCATACAAGACCCATGGAGTCACACACTATATAGTCTGAAATTCACTGCTTTAGAGAAAAGCCAGGGGCAGTGGCAAAAGTGTGTGCTTACTGGCTTCACACCCAAATCCTCCTCCTTTGCCCAGAGGGTCTTTGTTTGGGTCTCCAAGACAGGGACTAACACTGGAGTTCCTGGACAATTCCAAAGTGACACACTAACTGAGGTCCACATTTGGGGAAAGAGGAGAAAGGAAGAAAGGAGGGAGAACAAACAGTGTTAAATGAAGAAACAATCACAAAGCCAGCATGTTTACACTGCAGCCCTTTCACCTGCAAGGAGACTCTTAAGTTTGGAGTGAACTCCTTAAGTAAGACAATTAAGGAAGGTCTAATTGACAGACTGACTCAATATCTAGCCTGGGGAACCCAGGACATTTAGATAATGTCATCAACTTCAAACACTTTACATAAGCATGGGCTTCTTCCTTTCTCAATTTTTTAGTTTGTAACTCTTTTGTACTATTTGCATTTTATGTGATGCGTGTGTACTATTGTTACAATTAAACAAAAACACTTAAACTGATTTTTTTAAATGTAAATAAGTAATCACAGTGAAACAGGAAATAAGAGTATCAACTTTGGGGACAGGCCTTCCAGTTGAGTCCAAAAGCCCCAACATGGTCTCTCTTTTCAGTCTTTGGTCATCTTCTAGGCTTGGGTCCTGTCATTCCACCTACAGAGCACCTGAAGTGACCTTAAACTGCATTCAAAGCTTCCCTACAGCCTCTGCTGCCAAGATCCTTACCAGGAACCCAAGAGGAGTCAAGTCAGCAAAAATTAAGTTAATTTAGTTATGGCAAAAACTTGCCCCATAACCTGGCCCCACCCACTTGGTACTGAATGCCCTCAGAGAGGCACACTGGAGGGTGGTGCAGAGGGTGGTACAGGGACCAGTGGGGGGACCTTGGGTGCCATTTCACCAGCAGGGCACTTGGGCAGGTGCCTCACATGATAAAGGTGGTAAAGAAGATGTGCATCTTGGCCAGGAAGGTGGTGACAGAGGCCCCCCGCCACAGCTTCATCTTCACATCCAGAGCAAAGTCCCGAGGCTCACGCACTGACCGCTGCAGGAAGACAAGGCCTGTATAAGTGTTGAGCCGACGTGTGCCAAAGTAGCCCTCCTCATTGCCCCTGGTGATGGTCAGGGCAATGGTATCTTCTGTAAAGGCGGGCACTGGGCTGATGCGGAAAATGTGAGCCGGCACCAGGAGGCCAGTCTGGAAGTTCAGCTGGTAGTACGTGATGCTAGCTGGTGAGTTCTGGCACTCTGAAACATCATGGCACGTAGTGCGCTCACACTTCCTGCAGGATGAACAGGACTTGATCAGCCAGCTAGGAACTCATGTATATCCACCCCAGGATCTCCCACCCCTGTCCACCATCCTGGGCATGGCAGAGGCAGGCTTAAGGGCCAGCTGGCCCCAATTCTACCCTTAATAGCCTTGGATCATCTGCTAACTCACTTTACCCATGTGGGTCTCAGTTTCCCCATCTATAAGATGGGTTTATAACCTTGTTGTTTCATTGGGAGGATGGGTGAGTTTATAATCATGTAGTACTTGGCACAGTGCCTGACAATTTGTTGGCAGCTCTAATGCACCCCTATGCTCCTTCATTCCTTCTCCCATTTTTTATTTTTTACTTGCACCCTGCCCATTTGCAGATTCTCAAAGCCAGGGTGTATATACTGTTTCGATCATTTTTCAAATTCCTTTCCTTCCATTAATTGACTGCTTCTGGGCCATTTCCTCCTCTGATTTGGAGTACTCTGCCCTTTCCAGGTGGAGAAAGCTAGCTGGGAACATCTGCGTGCACCTGTGGGACAGCACCACCACGTAGACTTTGTGTTCAGAAAAAAAGGACATGGATGCACTCCAATCGGTCAGCAGCTGTGTGATTTGTTTGATGAGAGGGGCAAGAGCTTTGGTTTGCATGCTTTTATTGCGTGACTATTTTTATAGCCATGTGTCACTTTTGCAAAGGACGGTCACTCACTCTTTCCATTACCTGTGCTGGGGTAAGGCAAGTCAAGCCATGAGGAGGCCACCTGGTGAGGAGCTGATGCCTCATGCCCAGAGCCATGTGACAGGACAGCAGGATTCTATAGTCCCCAAGAAACCCTAAGCCAGAACCACCCAGCTAAGCTGCTGTAGGTTCCTGACCCTCCAAAGCTGCGTGAGATAATGTTTATCAGGTTAAGGTGCTAAGTATTAAGATAACGTGTTATATACAGCAATAGATAACTAATGTGGTGTGTGTATGTGTGTATGAGAAAGACGGAGAGAGATTTTCTGTGCATGTTCCCTTCATTCTCAAACTGAACTTTCTGCAAGATGCTTTCATTTGTGCCATTTGTGGTTAGTTAGACCGCAAACTGCAATGGGGGCAGGTGAAGAGCAGGTAATGATGACAGGGGCCATGGCTCCCTTGGCCTCTCCCTGGGCAGCATGGTATCTGTGTAGGGTCCCAGGACCAAGGCTGGGTTAGAGACACTCACATTTCGGAGACTCTAATGTAGTTTGCAGGGCACTCAAAGTGCAGGCAGCGGAAGCTACCCTGGATGTTATGGCAAGTCTCGGCCTCAGAGCAGTTGTGGGTGCCCAGTGCACACTCGTCCAGGTCTGTGGGGAAGAGAGAAGGGGGATGGCAGGGATGCCCCCACACTAGGAACCCTAGTCGGAATCCCCAGGCCTCCAGCCTGGGTCTCAGAGCAGTTCATCCTGTCTCTCTGGACACAGCTCACAATCCTAGCCTGAGCCCTGGCACAGGTCCCGTGCAGTCCTTTCTGCATCCAACCCAGCAGCCATAGAGGGCCTTGCTTTAAAACGTAAATCACCTTTTGTCTTGTTCTCTGGGGACTTTCTTGCTTCCAGAATAAAAGCCCTAGTCCCTCCTACAGATGCCAAGCCCCACATTGCAGGGCCTCTTTGGCCCTTCTGTGCCCCTTTCTACTTGGGCTGCAGTCCTACTAGACATTTCTGAGCTGCCCCAGCACCCTGACCCTTATCCCATGGTTGGTTTCTTCTCATCTTTCCGGTCTCAACTAAAGGTCACACCCTACAGAATGCCCTTCCTGACTACCTACAGTGGTCCTCCTCCCCATCATCCTCCATTCCATTCCATGTACTGACTATCCTGCTCTCAAACACACCTGTCTGTTCTGTTTCCCACCCTCCCCCTGTTCAGTGTGAGCTCCAGGAAGGGGGTTATCTTCCTCATGCTGATGGGTCCCCAGCACCCCGTAAAGTGCCAGGCACATTGCAGGTTCTCTATGTGGATTTTTGGGTAAAGGTTCAAGGCTCACCACTTGTAAATACATACGCCAAGGTGAACAGCCACAAATGCCCCCATAAACTGTAGGCACATTCACGCTTCCGCTTCCTGTGCGTATGGCTGGGCATACACATAAGCCCAAGTGCACCCACAAAATACCCCCACATGCACACACATAAGTGGAGCCCATTCAAGGCACTGAAACACACATGCACAAACATAAGTAACTACCTCTGACAAAAGCTCAGAAAAGCAAGCATATGGTGCAAGTTCGTGTGTTTCACAGACAACCTGTGGATCAAATAAATGGGTTCCAGAGACCTTCCTGTGCTGGGGTGGGGCTGTGCATGGGATGCGGGGAGCAGGCCTTTATCAGGCACTTCCAGGAGGGCTTCAGATTGTATTCTCCAGCCTTCACACTGACACAGTTTAGGGATTTCTTCTCACCCAATCCTCATGCCAGTCCACTGGGGTAAGGGTCACTGGCCTCCCTAGAGGGAGCTAGGGATCCAAGAGGGGTAGAACCTTGCTCTAGGTTACACAGCACCCAGCAAGGCAGCTGGAGCTGGGAGATAGGTCCACCTGATGTCAAAATGTGGGATCTAATCATGATACCAAGCTGACTCCTAACGATACCAGCTGCAACATTAACAGCAATGACAGCAGCACCTAAAACGCATGGTGAGTTTACTACCTGCCATTCATTCAATGCTCCAGGCACTCTGGACTCACTCACTCTCACAACCCCACAGGGCAGGTATGGGTGTCACCTCCCACCCAGACATGCCCAGAATCCTGCAGCTGCAGCGGGACAGGCCACCGCTCAAACCCAGGCCTGCTTCAGATTCTGGACTGCTATCAGCTCACATTCATTCCTCCTCTGCAAAGTGTGTCAGGAGAGTGGGAAAAACACGGTAGGAGCCAGGTCAACAGGGGCCAGGTGGGAGTGGTTGTTGACCTGATGGTTCATTAACCAAATCCACACACAGGGAGGATCTCTTCCTCACCGGCCTACAATGTGAGGAAGAAATTCTGACCCTGAAGTCTGGGTGGAGGCAGAGCAGGAATGAGATGGCAGCAGCTTCACTATCTGCCTGGGCCGGTGTTGGCAGATGCATCCAGAAGTGGCAGAAGGAGCCCAAGGCTCAGTGACTTGGGAAGAATTGCAGGACTTCTCCAGGACCTTAGGGTCCTTGCCTCATGGTGCTGCCAGGCCCCTGGTGTCCTCAGGGCTTTGACCCTGAAGCCTGCCCTGGAGGACTCTAGCCAAAGGAAGATCTCAAGGCCATGCACCAGGGAGTGTCACTGCACCTCATCTGGGTAATTATGCCACAGCTGAGACATGTAGAGGTAGGGACCAAAGTCAGTGAGAAGATTAACAGCATTGCTAAAAGTTAGCTCTTCTTGAGGGGCATGCTGGCAAAGGTTTTACACTAAAAAAGAAAAAAAAAAAAAAAAGCAGGGTTCAAGGTTATTTTCAGCATAATCTTAGATAGTTATATTGTGTATGTACAGGGTAGGGCAAAAGTTTATTCTTAATTATTACTTATTAATTATTGTATTGTTTTCCATACAAACAACTATAAACTTACTTTTGCCCCACCCTCTATATATGTGTATTATATATATTGGCATAAATGGAGACTGGAAGGACAAACATACAAATATTAGCAATAGTTACCTCTTAGTTCATTCACATGGTAAAAGGTTCAATGAACACTTAACATGTGTTCTGGCACATACAGCTGGGCACTGCTGTACGTGGTAGTAAACAGGAGTCATGGCCCTTCTTTAATAGACTGTATTATTCTAAGAGGCGTGCCAAACCTCAATGCCTTAACATCTTTCTGTCCCATTTCTTACTATAAAGGAGGAGCAGATGCTGACATGAGATACAAACCAGCATGTTCTGCCCCCCAGGGCCATCCCACCATTAGAGCCATGAGACTCGGTGTTTGGTCCAACTCAGAATAGGACCAGGGAGCTCAAAGGAGCCACTGCTTAGCTCTGAAGGCCAGTAGCTCCAGACACAGGGCTCCATAGCATGGCTCAGGACATGGACATGACCAAGCAAAGCTAGGATCTCAAACTCTGCCCTTGTCCACCTGTGATCGAGACTCTTCCAACAAAACTGTTTGGGGAGAAAACACAGCATCACACACGTGGGGTGCCTCCCAGGTCGGGGCTGGTGATTCAGCATGAAGGAAACGTGTGGCTCAGTTCTGCTGCATCTCAGGGAAGCAGGTCCCTGGGTAGGCTGCAGGAGGGGTGGTAAAGGTACTCCTCCAGGAAGAGGATGCAGAGAGCAGGATAAGGAGGTCAGCAAGGGGAGCCATGGGTACCAGGGCCCAAGGTCAGAGCTGGCAGTCAAACGCAGCTGTGGCCAGCACAGTTGGAGTGTGCACCTGGGCCCTGCAAGCCTTCTGGTACAGCATAGGCACACTAGGAGATCTGGCCATTCCTCTGACCCTGGTCAGAGGGGCCAGAGAGGGACAGTCTTGAATGTGATCAGGTTTTTGGCCTGAAGTGCTATCAAGGGCAAAAGTCACTGCAGTTCTGACTGAACCTTCCTAGAAGTAACCACATTTTTGTCCTTCCAGCAGGTATACAGGGCCTCAGTCTCAAACATGAAATCACATTCTAGGAACATAAAGTATTTCCCACACAGCTCAGTTTAAGTTAGGTAAAATCCCTACCTTTCATGAAGACCATACCAATTAATTTTCAAATTAAAAAACAGGGTGCTTTGCAGCCAAAGAAACCAGGTTACCTTCTGTGAGTGAATCCAGCAGGCTTCCAATACCGATTTAGCTGTTCTTACTCAGAGCCTTTTAAATTATTATTATTATTCTACATCAACCTACAGTAAGGAATCCTTTTGCATTGGGCCTAAGGACACACATGGAACTGAAACAATCCTTTTGGGCACAGTGCACTCTGACCCTACATCATGTCCATTCCACCCTACCTGACCCTATATTCTATTATACATTAAAAAATTTTTTTTTAAATAGTTGACTGAGACCTACAAATTTGATCTTAGGATCCATTTACAGGTAGCAACTATTAACCTAACTTTGTATTCTTTCAGATGCTATCCCTGACTTCTAGGTCCCCAGAAATGCCAGGGTCTGACTTAGTGGGCTAAAGATGTAATCCAGGGATCTGTGGGCTCTCAGACACACCACCAGGGAAGACTCAGTCATGAAAGCCAAGAAGGGGGCAGGGGAGCTATACTCTGAGAAGTTGAGTTGTTGGTTTTCCCAGGGCGTTGCTAACACTGCTCCTATACCCAGCCCCAGGTGGGTTCTAGGCCTCTATCTACACTTTGCTCTTGTGGCTTGCCAGGGCCACAATTTGGTGGCCTCAGTACATTCTGATGGTTCTGGACCAAAGATCATAATTCTAGCTTAGATTAGATGTTCCATGCCCTCAACTGAAAATTTAACAGGTGCCTGCCAGCCCTTCTTTGTGCATCTCCAGTGACAGGAATTCCCCTTCCACCTATCCATCCCTTCCCAGCTCTAGGGGAGCATCTTTTTTGCATGCAGCTCTGGGTTAAGACTCTCTGTGATCATTTTTCCTAGACTTGGGGCCCCACCTCACCCTCTGAGTTCAAAGATCTGGCTGGCCCAATCCCTGGATAGAGTCATAGATACTTGGGGACAGAGAATGGGAACCCTGAAGCTGCTCTTCTGCAGGCTTCTCACTGGACAGGTCTCTCATGCCTTTTAGAACCACCCCACAGGATCCCTGCCCTACCCCCAGGGCAAGGCCCAAAGCTAAATCTGAGTCTGGAATATTGTAACCCAGGTCCAGCAGCAGAAAGAGTTACTTACCTTTCTCATCCCAGACATAAATCACCAGAGGCACTGGCATTTTGTGCTTATGTGCATGGTGTCCGAGCTCCAAGTGTACAGCAAGCTGTGTGAGGCTATGCCTGCTAGAAGTCTGGCTGAGGCCCTGCTGGGCAGGGGCCCTTTGCTTACCCTTGCACGATCTCCCGTTGGCCATCATGGTATAGCCCAACTCTGGGCATGCACACTGGTAGCTCCCTGGCACGTTGACGCAGCGGAAGGTGCAAAAGATGCCAGCACCCTGAGCACACTCATCGATGTCTGCCAGAGAGAAGTTCACTCTGGGACTCTGCCCAAGCATAGGACCTAGTCACTGCCAGCCATGCTGTCCCTGCCACAGCCATGGAGTTTAGGGGCCCACTTTACAAGTGAGGAGAATAAGGCTCAGAGAGAGGAAGAGTTGCCCAAGGCCACAGAGCAAAACAGGGTTCCCACTCTAGTGCTTACCCCCTGGTGGCTGCTCCATGGATACTATCAGCTAAGGGGCAATCAGGTACCAACACAGGCCCGGATGTAATATGCAACTAAAGAACCCTTGAACCCCCTGAGGACAGGACCATCACTTCCACTTTGTAGAAGAGAAACTTAAAGTCAGACTCAGGAAGCCTACACCCAAAGTCACATAGCCAGGAGGTCAGAAAGATGGGACTCCAACTGTGTATATATCCTGTATGTTTCCAGCCCAGCAGGGACTCTCTGGGAGCTGGGTACACAGGGAGGGCCTACCTCTCAGGAAGGGGCCCTGGACAAAGAAAAGGTACCTGTGCAGGTATGCCCATCCTCGGCCAGCTGGTAGCCTTGGCGGCAGTAGCACTGGTAGGAGCCATAGATGTTGGCACATTCCTGGCTGCAGCGCTGGGTCTCACACTCATTCACATCTGTAGGGAGACCAGCTGGTGGTAATGGTGGAAGCCTCCCAACCCAGAGATGAGGACTAAGGTCCAGGCTCACCTGGAGCTGTCCTTGACAGAACATTAGTTATCACCTCCCTTTGGGGCTGATGAAGAGTTATAGGTCTGGATAAGGACAAGTGGCCCACCTGGGGCAGGCAACTGAGGCAGAGGCTGGACTGGGCCTGCTGCCTAGAGGCAGTCACAGGTTGCACTTAGACCCTCTGGTTGGAATAAATGCTTCCCTGCAGAGGGTCCTCAGCACCTGGCACTTCAAGAAATGTCACCTAGAAGCTAACAAGAACCTCCTCAGGCACTCATGGGGGTGAGGGGGAGCAAGTGCTGATGTGCACAAGGATGTGGGCTGAACAACATGGGAGTGATTGAGTGAAGGGCCACTTCACAGCTTAGATGACGCATGACCGGGACTCAGCTCCTGCAGGCAAGGATGGCTCTTTCAGTCACCCAACCATCAACTGCTGACCTCTTACGATATGCCAGGCCTGTCCCAGGAACTGGATATGTCACCATGAACAAAAAGGTACAAAAATCTCCACCTATAGAGCTGATACTTAGGTGTGTTGGGGAAGAATGGGGGAGAAAGAAAGCTAATTAAGACTCAAATAACTAGCATATCAGAAGGTGACAAGTAAATGGAGAAAGCAGAGAAAGGAGACAGGAATTATGCCTGGGAAGGTTACAATTTCAGAACCATGTGGACATCTAGAGAAACAATCGAAGCAGAAGAAGGTACATGAAAAGCAAGACCCTGAGATGGGCACAGGCCAAAAGCAGTGAAGAAGCCAAAGGAGGTAGGTGTGGCCAGAGCAGAGGAAGTGAAGAGGGGAAGAAGAGGGGAAGCCAGATCCTGCAGGGCCTTGAAAGCCAAGTCTGATCCACATCCAGATCCTTAGAACTTCACAAGATATGCAGCATTCACACAAAATGAACAAATGAAAGAATAAACGAATCATCTCATCTAGGTTCTGAGCTTCTTGGCACCAAGGGTCACATTGGTTTCATCTTTGAGTCTCTAACATCCAGCCACAAACAGGGAAGTGGCATTAGGTAGGGATGTGGTACATGAAGCCCTAAGGGCCAAAAAGTGACTGAATAACCACAGCAAATGCCTGGTGGGAAAGGCCTCATCCCCACAACTCCACGCACCTACCCAGGTGCAGGGGAGGTGCTTGTGGGCGATTACAATTCAAACAAATGATGAGAGTGAACTCTGGTGTGGGAACCCATCCAAATGCTGATTTAGCCAGGCCTGGTCCATTTCCTCTGCCCTTGGACTGGTCCTGACCCACGACAAGGACAGCTCCCACACACTGCCCCCTCCATCAGCTTTGGTGCATCCCACACAGGTAAGAACTAGGCCTCAGATGCCAAATGTGGGCCAAGTCCAGCTTGTTTATATGTTTGGTTTAACTTAGTGTGTTTTCTAAAAGTTTAAATCCATAAACAACTTGTAAAAACCAAACGGTTATCTATCTATTTTAGTGGTATCTAGAAAACTGGGAAGATTAGGTCACTCAGGATTGGCATTGTTGTATGACACCCATCTATGGGTGCTTTGTGGCTGCCACCCCCTTTTGCCAGCAGATCCTGGATTCTTCAGTTAGCCACAGGCTCTACCTCATGTTTTACTCACTTCTGTTTCCTGCCTATTCCCCAAGACACCAATCGTGGACAGGATCAGAACCTACCAAGGGCCAGAGGCTGGACTGCCAATCCTGCCCGCACGGAGCTCCCATCTAAGGATGTACATGACACAGAGACCCAGCCCCTCTGGTTTGATGTAACTGGGCTCCTGGGTCCTTGTGAAGGACTCATGGGCAGGAAACAGCTGGACCAGCTGAGGCCAGGGAGGGACAGCACAGACAGAGTAGAGAAGTGGCATGAAGTAGGGCTGATGGCAGTGAAGATGTGAGACTGGGGGCTGGCATGGCTTTGTACTTTCTGTGGTGGGTGCATCTTTGTGGGGTCAGAAGCCAAGATCAGAGGTCAAGGTCAGCAGTACCTTCACAGTGCTTCCCGTCAGCAGCCAGTCGGAAGCCAGAGGCACAGGAACATCGATAGGAGCCGAGTGTATTCTCACACGTGTGCTGGCAGAGGCGACCAGGGGAGGTCCAGCACTCATTCACATCTGTGGGTAGATGATGTGGGTGGGGTGGACAGCTCCTGGAAGCCAGCTTCCTCCATCCCAGATAGAAGAGGGGGCTGGGTGGGAAGAGGGATCCGGGAACCCAGAAGAGACATGGAGAGACCCCAACAGGGAGAGTGGCAAAAGTACCGGGGATAGAAGAGAAAGGCAGTGAGTGATGGATGGAGGCTGGATGGAGGCTGGAGGCAGAAAGAGAGACAGACATAGAAAGTGGCAAGAGAAGAGGGCAACAGGGACAGAGGCTAAGAAGGGCAGAAGAGGCGAGAGAAGAGGGAGGACAGCAGGACAGGAAGAGCAGTCAAGTCCAGTGAGGACAGGGCCTGCAGGGAGGAGGCTTCTAAAAGGCTGGTCTGGGGCAGGTGGGCACTGAGTTGGCTAGGGGTCTGGGCAACCAGCCCCAACTTACCTATACAGGTCTGACCAAAGGCGTCCTGCTGAAAGCCAGGTTTGCAGTCACAGCGGTAGGAGCCAGGCAGGTTGTGGCACACCTGGCCCTCCCTGCAGTGGTGCGCACCTGTCTCACACTCATTAGTGTCTGCCAGGGAAGGTAAGAAAGGCACCCTGAGGCCCAAGCTCAACCTCTATAGGGGTCTCCCACAGGCTACAAAGCCGGAAAGGCCGAGGCTGGCCAGGGGGCAGGGAGGTGTCTGGCCTTACCCACACACTTGGTCCCATCCTGGCTGGCATGGTAGCCACGCCCACAGAGCAGCGGGTTCCTCTGGCACATGTAGGAGCCCACCGTGTTAACGCAGCTGAAGCCAGGCCGACATGGCTCAGACAGTGATGTACACTCGTTGATATCTACAGAGGTGGATGTGGATGACAGGGAGCCCGGTACAGCCCTTCCCCAGGCCCCAGCACTTGTGTCCAGGGCTGCACTGGGAGATGGCCAGTCCTGAGCTCCAGACCAGACCAGGTCAGGGTTATAAAGCAGACTGTCCTACCCGTGTCCCATGGCACAAGGGGCTTCAATTCCCAGAATCCAAGCATCTGCCAGCTGCTTTCTAATGGAGTAGCTAGAGCCAGAGAAATCTAGGCTGACTTGTAAAATAACTATAGTATGTCATACCCTTGCTCTGGCTTCTCCAAACCTACCAGCCTGCTAATTTCCTCCTCCATTGCTGGCTCACACACTGCTGGCTTCTTCATCATCATTGCACCATGCTTGCACACAGCCCCATGCAGGGCCTTTGCACATGCTGTCTCCCCTTCTCTGGTACCTAGTCCCCTAATAATTTCCTGGTTGGTTCCCTTATTTTCTTAGGCCCCTGCCCCAGTCACCTCCTCAGGGAGGTCCTGCCTGGCCATTCTAGGTAGAAAACTACCCATTTGTTTTATTAAGGAAAGTACCCTTGAATAACTACCACTTGTATAAATGCATTTGCTTATTTAATCTCTCCCCTCCAAGATGTCTTGTTAAATTCCTGCAACCCCTGGCACACAGCAGCAGGTGCTCAGGAAATGTTGTCAGTGAATCACTGAGGAACTGTCTGTAATTGGGCAGACCCCTCC
Source organism: Noctilio leporinus (assembly GCA_004026585.1). Classification (NCBI taxonomy): domain Eukaryota; kingdom Metazoa; phylum Chordata; class Mammalia; order Chiroptera; family Noctilionidae; genus Noctilio; species Noctilio leporinus. The sequence continues at coordinate 44,990 of PVIW01004687.1, read as the reverse complement.
CAACTTGCCCAGACCCTGGCTGGGTGTCCCAGTACAGGCCACAGAACCTTCTCACGGTCACAGCCCTGTAGTACTCTGAGGGTCTGCCCAAGCCCTGTGATAATGTTGGGGCACAGCTGTTAAGGGGGTACCTTGAGAAGAGATCCAGATCCCAGTGGCTAGAAGAACCACCAAAAAGTCTTGAGAAAGCCTTCAGATAAAGTTAAGGTCCCTCTATCTCTCAATGTCCTCTTTATCAAATGGGAACACCCATCCCACAAGTTGTTCTTTTTTTTTTTTTTTAATATTTTATTTATTATTTTTAACGACAGGGGAAGGGAGACAGGCAGAGAGGGAGAGAGACACAGACCTGGCTGGAGACCTGGCTTGCTACCTGGCTATGTGCCCTGACTGAGGAATCGAACCAGTGACCTTTGGGTTCACAGGCCAGCACCTTATCCATTGAGCCACCATCTAGGGCTTCCACAAGTTGCTTTTATTAGGATGGGTATGTTACAGAAGCTATATTCTAACAAATCATTTGTTTCTGTCTGTACCCAGTGCTGAGCTTGCACAGTGTCTGCCTTTTTACCTTTCCCTCTGTCTTTCATCCCTCCCCAAGTTGAGTATGGTCTTGATCATGCATATACTCTATGTGCCATCAGTAATCTAGGGCCCAGGTACTCCACCTCCAGTCTCATGGTCAGCAGCCTTGGGGCAGGTAGGGCTTCCTGGCTGCAGGCCATGGGCTCTTTGGAAGTCATTGAAGAGAGGCGGGAAGAGCATGAGACCTCATGAGACCCATGTGGCAACAACAAGGCCATTATCTTTCAAACTGTGGATCTCCACCCATTAGTGCAGCATGAAATCAATCACAAAGGTCTTGCTAGCATACTTTGCAAATATAAATTTCAGTATCACATGCAGTAATGTTTTGTGGAAGTTGTGTTCCAGTTGTATATATGCATGTGCATGTGTGCCACATCAAGATACACAATATATTCCTTCCTATTTACTGGGTGAAAAGGAATTTGGTACCCATTCATCCAGTCCAACACCACAGATGGATAAACTGAGGCCACAGAGAAGTAACTCAACCAAGGGCAGCTAGACTAGAGCTTCTGTTTCACAGGGTGGGATATACTGGAGGCTGGGAGAGGGTAAGGGCAGCAAGCCAGGTCTCTTTGATCTCTAAACCCTCAGAGTCCCCTACCCAGGACCCCTTCCAAAGACACTCCAGGAGGTAGCCTCCTACCCACTTACCTACACAGTTGCCCTCGGGGTCCTGCAGAAAGCCTTCCATACAGCGCTGACGCGCCTGGCAGTAGAAGGAACCCTTGGTGTTGTGGCACGTGGAGCCTGCCTGGCAGTTGTGCGTGCCCAGCTCACACTCATCTACATCTGGCACACAGAGGCAGGAGTCAGCGGCTGGCAGGCTACAGGGCCTTGCCCGTATAACCCTACCATGAACTTGATGGTTACAAAGGTCTTGTGCCATGGGAATAGGGGGAGCACTGTCACTATCTCTTCATGCCCCATAACAATAAAGTAATGACATCACCATGTGAACTTAGCTCCTTCATAGTATCATGCACTGTCCCCAGTACTCTGAGATGTATTTATCTATTTACTACTTACAACATAGCCCCTAGGAAGTCGGGGCTATGACAAACCCAAACTTACACAGGGGGAACCAGAACACAGATACAGTTCTACAGCTGGGGTCAGAACCCCCACCCCAGGGGAGGGTAGTCTACATTCTTCACCACTGCCCCTGTTTCCCTTGGGCAGGTAGAAATAGAGACACATGCTCCTATAAGGGGGATGTGCCTAGGCTTCTCTGAAAGTGGTGTTGGCAGCAATGAGGCTTGGAGATCAGAGTGAAAATCACTGCACCATACCCCTCAACCTACTGCAGCATTGAGCAGTAAACAAGAGCCCTGCTTGTGCTCAGAGCTCCACAGTGCACACAGTGGCGCCCTGTGCTTCCTGCACAGCAGGCACAGCAGGCCATTTTTACAGAGGAAATAGGCAGAGCAGAAGGGCAACACACAGAATCAATGGCAGGCCAAATTTCCCTTAGCTTTGCTGGTTGCCAGACCAGTGCCTATGTTTCTGTCTGTGTGTCTTTTGTCCTTCTGTGCTTGCCTCCACCCATCCCCTCTCTGGTTTCCAAAGCTTCCAGCACCTTCTCACAGCAAGTCAGTCATTGGGAGGCCATGTGCTTGGTTCCTGGCAGACAGACATGAATGGGTATGGCCCCCATCTGATTACAGATGAGAGGCAGCTAGTCCACATCCACTCTAAGGGGCCCAGCACCCCAAGATGAGAGAGGGTTAGGGGATGCTGGGGCATGTCCAGGGAGGTTGCATCCTTCCCTTGCCTGGCTTCTTGGAAAGGGGATGGCCCTGGATCTGCATCTGCCCTGTGGTATATGTAGGTGTACACACACATGTGCAGGGGGTCCTAGGCTCATTTCTCCTTCTAGCTCATCTACCCCCACCTATAACCAGCTTGGAGCCAGACATGATTGTGTTAATCCACCTCCCTGAGCTCACACCCAACCTCAGGGCTATTTCTCTTCAGCATTTTCCAGGGCTTTTAACAAGTGAGCACTTCAGTATATCTTTCCTCCTTGGTGACACACTTCGGGATATTTTTAGTTAAAACAAAATGATTCCTATCACATGCAAAACAGACTCCAAACTCCTTCCCCAGTTGGGCCTATCAACCTGGTACCCTTCTTTGAGGCTACCAGCATGCTTACTCCAACCCTGAGACTCTTTCCATTCTTTGAATATGCCAAGATCTCTCTCCTCTCAAAAGGTCTCACGCTTGCTGTTCTCTCTGCCTAGAACACCATTCCCAGGAGCTTCTCCACTCTGACTTCACCTGCACAGAGGGCCTTTGAACCCCTAGATAACGAAGCACCAGCCCATGGCTGCTCTGCCATCCTGTTTGCCTGTGTGGCCCCATGTCCCTCACTAGGAGATCAGAAACCAGGACATTGCATTCTACCATATATTCCTGCCATCCAGGCACATAAAGAGGCTGGGAAATATCTACTGAAATGGTTCAATGAAACTTTTTCCCTGTCCTGGGAGGCTAGAATTCTCCCGTGAAAAGGAGGCAGTGATCCGTGGGGCTCCACTCCAGCATACAAACAGGAACTGAGGCATGGTGAGGGGAACAGGTGGCACCTAGACACCAACAATGGTAGCAAAGCCCGGAGCACACTCTAGCTTCTTTTCCCCCACCAGTCTCAAATTCCACCATGCCTCAAACCTAAATGCCGGAAGTTCTTGACGCTGGGCTGGTAAGGGGGCAGATGGGGCAGATCTGTAAACCGCTGTCCTCACCTGTGCACTCGCCATCCTCGAGAGCGTAGCCTGGCTGGCAGGTGAGAGCCTTGTAACAATGGAAGGAGCCTACTGTGTTCACGCAGCGCTCGCCCCGACTGCACGTGTGCAAGTCTGTCACACACTCGTTGAGGTCTGCAGGGAGAGTGGTGCCATCAGAGGCCACAGGGCACTTCCCAGATGGCGGCTGAGTGCAGCCAGCACTGCCCTCAAGGTGGTCACTCCCCAGAGAGTAGTACACAGTTGGTGTCCACCTGTCTGTGCATCCATTCATTCAACAGAGGTTTAAGGGGTACCTGCCATGCACCAACAAGCACTGTTCTTGGTAAAAGGGGCACACGGTGAACAAGATATAAATCCCTGCTGTCCCTGGGGATACGCAAGAAAAGGAGGCCCAACAGATGAACAAGCACACATAGAACAGGAAGGGTGGTTGTTGAGTGCTGAGGGTGAAGAAAAGGAAGAAAGCTAAGGGCACCGAGGGTGTGGGGAGGAGGATGCACACACCATTTTAAGTATGAGGTCTAGGGAGGGTCCTCAGAGAAGAAGGAATATGAACAGGAAGTGATGGAATAAGCCCAGCAGGTATTCCAGTTACAGGGGACAGCCAATGCTGGGGCCCTGAAGAGAGGCCTGCAAGGCGGGTTTGAAGGCCAGCTAGGAAGGGAGAGAAGGGCATCAGGAGATGAGGAGAGAGATGGGAGCCAGAAAGAGTTCCAGCTGTGGAAGGAAGTGGTTGGATAGTGCCCTGGCTGGGTTTGAGTACTGCAGGGATAAAAGTGGAAGCTGTCAGGATAGGAGATGATGGACTTTGTCTATGGAGGTATGGAACTGCCAGATTCTGAAAATAGAGTGAAGGTGGAACTGGCAGGATTCACCAGTGCATGAGAAGAAAGTGAGAGGAAAAGAGGAGCCAAGAGGTTTACAAAGCCTTCTGGCCAAGCAGCTGAATAGGAGAGCACCAGCGCCTGGAACAGGGATGGCTGGAGGAGCTGCCCTGCAGAGGAAGGCCTGTGGCCACATTGAATTCAAGAGTCAAGACGCAGCCAGAGGCACACTGCGGAGCTCACTGAATGAAGGGGTCTGAGTGGAAGAAATAATTTGAGAGAGTTCAGCTGCTGAGGTCACCTGGGGGACAGACACAGAAAGAAGAGGCCAAGGACTGGCTCCTAGAAAGAGCAGTTGGGAAAGGAAGAGAGACAAGCAGCAGGGAGGGTAGAGGAGAGCCTTTGGAGGGTTTACAACTCAGACATCGCTGCAGGCTGGTGCTAAGGAGACACTGATACACAAGTGGTGCCTGCACCTGCTAATGGGGGCATTGATACTTTGCTGACTTCTGCATTCCTGGACACTCATTAACTAGTTCCTATTCTATGGTACTGGTCCCAGCGGCCAAGTGGGAGTATTGGCCATAGCCCCTGTGCTCAAGGAACTGCCAGCCTGGTGGGGTAGAGAGGACAGGCAGGGTGGCAACTCTAGGGAGGAAAGCTGTGCAGTCTCTGGGCCCTGGACTGCGAGTCTCTCCTCAGGAGGCAGTGACATGTAAGCCAAGTCCACAAGGATGGCAGTGGAGAGAAGGAGTGCAGGGCTGTGGAGAAAGATATTCTCCCAAACTACAGGTCATGCCAACCCTGGTTTGGGGGTGCGGAGCACAGGCAGGAAAAGAGTTTTGGGCCAGAGAGTTTCCAAGGAAGGCTGGATGGGCAAAATAAGAACTTGTGATTTATAGGCTGGAATAGTAGAGGGAGACATTCCCAGGACCCCAGAGCACTGGAGCCCGGGAGCCCCAGACTTGGAAAAAATCACAGTGATAAACAACAGCAGACACCACTGACTTGGCTTGCTAGGGACCAGGCAGTAAACAGGAACTGCCATCCTGCAGCACTGTCTCACAGGCAAGAAAACAGGTCCCCCAGAGGACATGTGGCTGGGTGAAAGCCACACAGCCTACATGTGGCAACAGCAGACACCTGAATGCCCAGCCCAGCCCAGAGTCGGGCCCGTCCCCTACTGGGGGCTGGACCCAGAGCCAGCAGCTGCTCCCCTCCCATCTTCTCGAAGCCCAGGCTGCCTGGAACACTTTTCCCAGAAACTAAGATAGCCCTCAAAGGGCAAGGCACAAATGGCAAAAGGCAAACCACAGAGGAGTCTCCAGAGGTCACACATCCATTAGAAGTACTCTAAACTCAGCACCACCCAACACTGTCCCACTTTAGCTTACAATACCTCTGGTGTTGGGAAACTCACTACCTATGTGGGCTGCCTCAGTATAACACATTTACTGAATCACAATAATGACATCAAACACTTGTACGTTCTACACATTTAATCTCCACAGCGACCCTCTGATGTGGATGCTATTACTATCGCATTACAAAAGTGAGGAAGCTGAGGCTCAGAGAGGTTAAATGACTTGTCTAAAGACTTACAAGTAGAAAGTGGCAGAGCTAGGATTAGAACCTAGGTGGTATGGCTGTAGAAGCCACACTCTTCATCTGGGCCCCAGTCTCCCATCTCACCAGCTGGGATTAATATACATGCCTGAAGCTAACAAGGGAGCTGCAGAAGACACGAGTATGCATTTTGTTTGTGGATGAGTAAGTGCTGGAAAGAATGAGTGCTACCAGATGATAAAATGAACACGTGAGTGGAATAGGAGGACCAAGACAACCCTGACAAATCTGGGCAGGATGAATAAGGAGGGAAAGAAATGAATGAGAATGTGCACTCATGCATTTGGTAAATGGCATGTACTTTTGTTCATTTAGTCCTGGAACCTGTTTTCTGGCTGCCTAGCAACCCCGTAGCACAAGGTCTCTCCGGGCCTCCACAGGATCCTGCTCATCTGGCCATGGCAAGCAGGCAGGGTTTCCCAGGAGGGGTACTCGCAGGCTTGGGACCTGCCTGCCCAGATGTACACACACAGACACAACCCAAACAGGAAGAGCTGCTCAGCTGCTGACAAGCAGGTTCAGGATGGCACATGTTGTGCCAAAAGCTGCAGGCCAGGGGCAAACATGTCTTCGGTGGCTGCAAAGCCAGCACATGGGCCTGTCCAGCAGAGAAGTGAGGGCGAGGACATGTTTAGGTTGGACATGGTCCCCAAACAAAGGCAATAGACTGGGCCTTGGGTGCCTGCCCTGAATGCACCTGCACTGTTGTTATTTCTATACCTTTATTGGAGCTGTTCCTTTCACCTGTCAAGTCCCAGCCATTGTTGGAGAGAGGTATAAACACCTCCTTCTTCAGGAAATGAAGCAAAGTGAGCAAAGGTTATAGCTAGAATGGTCTGTCCTTTGGCCTGTGCCTCTGTTGGAGCACTTTCTAGTCTGCCCAGAGTTCCTGCTACTTGGGTCTATCATGTTTCTGCCAGACATAGGTCAGCATCAAGTCTACTCTCCCCCTCCTCACTGCCCTCAGAGCATACCTGGAGCCCCAGCACCCACCCAAGACAGGCACTGAAAGGCAGGTGGACAAGCTGCTACAATGCACCAGCCCCATCCATGGCAGGCCAGGATCTAGGTACCATCTCTCATCCAGCTCTCCAAGCCCTAAGTTTAGGGGTGAGGAAACAGGCTCAGGGAGGAGAGTTCCACTGCTCATGGTAAAACAACAAATAACACCACCCTGGGTAGGGGGCAGGGCTGGGTCTGTCAGACCCCAGCTCCACCCATTCATCTCTGAGGGGACTCTGGATGCATCTAAGGACAATCTTGGCAGCTGACATCACATGTTCACTGTGCCCCAACCTCTGCTGTACTGTATACACAGGTAACATAACCTCTAAGGGAGGCCAGTGCCCTCAGTGTCTTCTTTTTACTAGTAACAAAGCTAAGGGTTGGAGAAGAGCAGTCATTTATCCAAGGCCACAGAGCTACTAGAGGGTTCTGCTTCACATCCAAGACCCCCTGGCTCCAAACCCCTCATGATTTATCCTACTGCCCACAGGTCTGACCTCTTCATTTCAATGATCCAGCCAAGTCATTAATCAATTGGAGTTTTCTGACTCTCAGGCATGTCCCTAGGGAAAACAGCCTCCCAGGAGTGTCGGTGGAGAAGCAAGACAGGACACCAGGACATGTAGGACATGACATGGGGTGCCAGCTGTGCTGAGAGCTCATATGCAAAGGGCAGGCTCTGTAGCGTGAGGCAGGCTTGGTATGGAGCAGAGCAGGGCACCATGACGTTGGCGGAAGCAGGGGCTCTCGCTTACCCACGCACTTCCTGTGCACGTTGAGGATAAAGCCCTGGGCACAGAGCACTGTGTGGTTGACACAGTAGAAGGATCCCAGGGTGTTCACACAGAACTGTCGCCGGCTACAATCGTGAGCACCCAGCAGGCACTCGTCTTGGTCTAGTGACAGCCGCAGAAGGAAAAACAGAAGGGCCATTAGAGGGGCATAGCCTGTCATGGAGTACCAGTGAAAGATGGGAAAACTGAGACCCAGAGGGTAGCAGGCACCTGCTTAGGGCCTCCCAGCCCACCAATGGTATACCTCTGGGCTTTGGGCCCAAGTCTGAGTTTGTACAGTCAAAGCTGGACTCCCAGTAAGGACAGATGGCAAAGTCAGGCTTAGAGAGGGTAGTAGTAAGCAGCCTGCCCACTGTCAAAGTGCAGCAGAACCACAGGCTATCTCCCATCCACATTCTGGAGCTGCTTCACCTCCACAGGCAGCCAAGGGAGCCACACAAGGCATGGGCTGCAAATTCAAGTCCAGTCTGGCAATGTAAAATGGAAGAAGCCAAAGGGGGTTCTATGGGCCATGTGGGGCCTGTGATCTGTCCAGAGGGGGACCAGAGCTGCAGGCCCTTGTTGGAAGAGTTTACAAAGTTTCAAGAGAAACTACCTGGATATTTTCAAAATGATTGAGCTTTTCATTATTGATTCTATTGGATTATTTTAAATAGGACAGAGCCCAGCAGGATTTCCCGCAGGCCAAGCCATCCCCTCAGAAAGGCTGTCTGCAGCCCTGGCCTGGAGCCAGCAGTTTCCATAGCCAGGGGCTCTGCAGGAAGAACAGAGACCTAGAGAGAACAGACACCAGCCCGAAGCCTGGGTGGGCCTGAAGGAATCCCAACCCAGAAGAGATACATCCTCGTGTCTTCAGGACCCAGAGAGATGGGGAGCGAAGCCCAGAGGCACCTGAATTCTGTCCCTACCACGTAAAACAGATGCCTGCCAGTCACCATCATGTTGTGTCCTGAGTGAGTCTCCTGTCCTCTCTGGGCATTGGACAGTTGTCATCCACATCAGAAAACAGTTTCAGCTGAGAGGCTAGATAAGGGTTTCAGCTTCTGGCAGGGATGCAGGCATTTTCCCAAACAGGTTTAACCCTAGTACCCCCAGAAACCCACCAGGGTCCCCTTTCTTAAACTTGAACCTGAACTGAATGTGTTAGACCATCCACACATTCCATGTCTGTCCTGCCTCCAGACATGAGGAGGTGCAGTCTTGAGGCCTCTCAGGTTGTTCTCAAGGCATCATTTCCTGTGGAAACCACCCCAGCAGGTGTTGGATCCAATGCCTCCATCTCACAGGAGGAGGTCCCAGCCGACAGAGGCCCTGCCAAGGCAAGATCCAGACCTAGCAGGGTCACTGGCGTGAAAGGAAAAGGAAAATGTTTTTGGAATCTCTTCAGCCCAGCCCCTTTATGCATGGCAGAGGTAGTTAACTGTCACCAACATTCACTGTCTCCCCTTGGTTTCAGTAACACAGCTGACTCATGCCATCCAGCTGGGACTCGTACTACCCAGTCTTGCTGCCTATCAAAGGCAAATGGGAGAGATGAATGCCACTTCCACATCCTGCCTTACAATAATCTGGCATGTACTTCCTTCTTTCTCCACCCATGATTGGAATAGGGACAATGTGGTCAGAATCAACTTTGGCCACGTAGACAAAGAAGACCCTCAAGGACAGGATAGTTGGAATGTGGTCTAGGGACCTAGTGAGAAATCCAAATTCTCAGGCCCCACCCCAGACCTACTGGGTAAGGATATCTGGGGATTCTATGGAATCCTCAGGATCCGTGTTCTCACTCGGCTTACAGTTGACTGTGGTGCATGCTTAAGTTTGGGAAGCACGGCTCTAGAAAACAGTGAACAACATGCTAGAAAGGCCCTGGTGTTCTGCCAACCTATATGCCCACCCTGGAATGCATGCACACCTGCACATGGTGACATGACAGGAATCACTGCTTAAGGTATTTGGGGCTCTTCATCACAAACAGCCAAACCTGCTCCCTCATGAACCTTCCAAGTTTGAGATCCAGACAGCCTCCCTCATTCTGTTTGTATAATCCCCACTTGGGGGCCCTCACTACAGGCCAACTCATGTCTGCACGGGTATCAGGGTAACCCCCACAGTACTCACCTTCACAGGACACACCATCTGCCATGATGGCATAGCCAGGAAAGCAGGAGCACATGGCTGTGTCCCCAATAAGGCTGCACACCTGCTTGCAAGGCCCATTGTCTGAGAGAAAACCGCAGATAAATCAGATCACCAGGCTTATCACCTCCAGCTCTAACCAGAAGCCCCAATCCTGGCCCTTTTTTACAAGGTCACCTGTTCAACTGACTCATACACCAGGTGGTGTCTGAGATGACGTGCTAGATCTCTCGCCACCACCACCACCATTCAGATACCAAACCTCTCCCTCAAATAACAGTGATGGCAATGAGGAGGAGACAAAGAAGAGAGAAAAGACACAGAGAGAGATGGAACAAGGAAGAAGAGAAGAGTAGAACAACAAAGAACTTTTTATACATTACTGTCTACATGACAGTTCCACAAGCAAGGACCTAGTCTCTGAATTTCATAGGAACTGAGACCAAAAATGTAGCTAATTGGCTTGCTTGGGATCATATACAATCACCTCCAGCTGTCCTCTATTCTCATCTCCCTTCTCACCCAAGGCTGATCCTCTCCAAAATCTCACCTTCTCAGCTACACTCAGTTTAGAGAGGCAAGACCAGCCAACCCCCAAAGCAGAAACACCCCTTTGACAGGGTCACCTTGCACAAGCCCAGCACTGAAGAACTCACCACCTGCAAGCAACCCAGACCCATCCCAAGACCCAGGTTACCTTTGCAGGTGTTAGGTTGTGGCAGTGGTAGCAGGATGGTGTTGAGGGGCACTTGGGAGGATCCTGGCCTCAGTGCAGACTCTTCTGCAGCTTCTGGCTTTGCGGGGCCATTGTCTGTCCCAGGCAGAGCAGACAGTGGGGGGAGGTCTGTTTCGCATCTGACGCTAGGCCTCAGGCCCTAACTGGCACCATGCCAGCATCTGACACAAACTGTCTCATTTAATCCATTACCACCCATTTCCCAGGAGAGGAAACTGAGTCTCAAGGCACAATGCAGTACTTTAGGTGATTGATCTCAACAGCTATTCAGAGCAGAGGCGACAAGGAAGAAGAGGAGTGAGTTTCTAGGCTGACAACAAATTTATCTCCAGATGCTGGCAGCTTCCTGTGCTGCCTACTGGGGCTTAACTACCATGGGTCCAGGACTGGGGACACAGACTAGGTTGGTGGGAGCCTCTGTAGCTTGGGTCCTAGCCCTGTGCCTGAATCTGGAGTGTAGGGCACTGGGGCTTACTGTGCAGATAAGAGTTCCAAAAAGAAGCCTATATGCCAGGCATCACAAAGCCCATCGCCAGAAGCCTTTAGCTCCTGCAAGTTCCAATGTGTGCAGGAGAAGTATCCCCCAGTCACCACTGCTGCAATGCCACACTCCCCTGGCAAGATTAGCTCCAACCCCTACCCCAACTGACCAGGTCCTTACCTGGGTGGCAGGTACGGCCATCATCCTGTAGTGAAAAGCCAGGAAAGCAGGCACAGCGATAAGAGCCCACAGTATTGATGCAGAGGTGCTGGCAGAGCTCCCCTGGGAGAAGTAGGCACTCATCCTGATCATCACCGGGCAGGCTATTGGGCAGCTCAGTCTCCATGCCCAGTGACAGGGCCTCCTGGCTCCCCACTTGCCTCTCTGAAACTGGGAGAGGGGTCAGTGCTCATGATGGGATCTGGGTTGGTCCCAGCAGGTGGCTGAGACCTCAGGCCCCCAGGAAATCAGGGCAGGTCCTTGTCAGAACCTCCTGCATGCCTATCTGAGACAGCATGGATGGATGACAGATGGGTGAATAACAGGTAGATGGATGAATAGGTGGATGGATAATGAAGGATGGGTAGATGGATACACCCTCAGAAATAAAAGTGAACCCATCAGCACCAGGTCCACAACAACCCTGGCTTAAGTGATAAATAGGCCCTGGCCAGTGTGACTCAGTTGGTTGGTCATCATCCCACAAACCAAAAGGTTAAGGATTCAACTCCTGGTCAGGGCACATGCCTGGGTTGCGAGTTCAGTTCCTGGTTGGGGGCATGTGAGAGGCAACTGATCAATGTTTCTCTCCCTCTCACATCAATGTTTCTCTCCTTCTATTTCTCCCTCCCTTCCCCTCTCTCTGGAATCAATACAAGAAAAAAAAAAAAGAAGTAATAAATAGGATCCAGACCCCTGACCTCAGTGACATCAGGGAGGACCACCTCTAGCAACAGAAAGGGCACAAATCTAGGTTCCATCAGACTGAGAGCAGAACCTTCACTTGGGCCTCCTCTAGCTGTATCACTTTGAATAGCACTAGGTCGTTCCATGGCTTCCATGGGAGGGAAGGCTTCCAGGGCTGAGCTGTTTTGGAAGGCTCTTGATATACAGTCATGGAAAAGAGAGAGGCCCACAATCACTCCACACTCATGGAAGCCTCAGCTCTATCCACCAGCACCAGGCAGCCATGCCCCTGAAGTGAGCAGCTGCATAAGGTCACATCTGAGGAACATGTTTCATATTGAGGGGATTAACCTTAAGTTCCAGCCCAGTCATCTGGGGCCTGGTACCTGCCAGCCAGGCCATGATGGTTGATGGTCCAGCTCTAAGCCTGGGCTCTGCTGGGCATACTACAGGCTGGGCAGCACCTCTAAGGTTCATGCTCAGCCCACACTCATCAGCACATTTCTCACCATGATCTTTGCAGCAGAAGGGAATACTGGGGCTCAGAGAAATATAGTGATTTGCCAAAGGTCACCTAAGCAGAACTGGAACCCAAGTTGATCTGACCTTGATTCTGGTATCCCCTGAGGCCACCCACCACTTCATCACTGAATGAGAAGAGCACATACCTCTGGCTCTGGACCCCTCCCAGCCCTGCATCTACCCTCTGATCCCTGAAGTCAGACTTCCTCCAAAATTTTACCTTGAACAGACTTATGCGTACTAACCTGGCTTTCACACCAATGCTCACCTAGCCCCCTAAAGCCAACCTCATCAAGTGGAATTTCCTTGGACAGCCTCTGTGCCCATGCTGGCCTGGTGAAGATGGCCAGTCCCTCTGTCTTGACAGCTTCTCTTGGTCTGGTCCAGGCTCCACATGCTTGCTAGTGCCCACCCTGCTGGGAAATCCAGGTATCTACGTGCCCACCATCATAGCCAGCAATCAATACCCACAGAATACAAGTTCTTCTCCTAGGAGCCCCTGGCCTTGCAGCCTATGGACAGCAGGCATTCTAATTCCCATACACAGATTTCTATTGTCTTCCATTATCGTAACAAGAGACTCAAGAATGACTGAATCTGGTCAAATCCAGTACAGCAGAAAGCCCAGGTCAAAAATGGGAGTCATCAAAGTGAAGAGTGTAGTCCCAACTATGCCAAAGATTTACTGCACACATTGGGCAAGACCCTGCCCCTCTCTGGCACTCAACTTCCTCATCTGGACTACTAAAATATGGCAACAATAACAGGGTGGCATCTGAGTGTTTTGTCAGGCATCATCATAGGTTCTTGATGAGCATCCTGTCATCCACTATCACAAGGAGTGGGGGTAAAGAGCAGAATCCCTATCAGACAAACTCTCCAAGAAGGGCCATGACTTGTTGAGAATGGTGGAGCTGGTATTCCCACCAGGCCTGCTGGACTCCAGAGGACAAGAATCAACCTTGATGCAAGCACTACCTCTGGGGCTTTTTCATTCCTAGTCCTTGAAGACTAGGTTAGTGTTTCTGAAACCCTGATGGGCACCTAATCCCTGGGTGGTCAAGGTTAAGTGTGTGAACACCTGCAGAAGTGGCCTGCCAGAGTTTTCATGATACCAGCCCCAGGGCTGCTAGGCCCAGCTATCTTAAGGATACCTGCTGACTCCCTGGGATACCTTGACTGAGCTCCTGCTAGCCCACAGGCACAAAAAAAAAAAAAAAAGAAAAAAAAAAAGGCTGAATGCCAAGAATCCAGGAGATAGTCCTAGATAGGGTGACAGATCCCAGCTGCACATAGGAGCTGGAACAATGACCAGAGCACATGGAAGGCACAGGAAGGAGGAAACCCCAGAGACACTGAGGACTGGAAGCTCCAGGACCTGGCTCCTGATCCTCAGGCAGTAGCCAACACACACTCTAGGCTCCATAATGGCACCTGGAGCCCAGCTACCTGCTCCACACTGCCTATGGCTTCTGGGGACCAATGCCAGTCAGGGATAGAGAGGGTAAGGGCAAAGGCCTGCTCATCCCTCAAGAACTCATGGTGTAATGGTGAACGGGGGCTGCCATACAAACCCATCATTCATTCAGTCACTTGCTAGTGTCTCTTCTGGGACAAGCACAGGGCCAGGCACTGAGAATATAGACATAAAAGATAGTGATAACCTAAAGGGGCTGATCAGGCAGGTGGGGCAACATTTATTAATGCATTCTCCATAGTAGTTATACCCTGTTCCCTGAGGACACAAGAATGGCGTAAGTGAAAGGGATGAACAAAGGGAAATGTAAGTGAATGACTGGATAGGTGAAAGGTTTGCTGACCATGCAAGTGCGTGAATACATAACCAGACAGACAGATAGATGAATGGACAAATGGATGAACAGACAAGCGAATGGGTGGATGAGTAAGTGAATGTGTGGGTGCATGGGTGGGTTAATGGGTAAGTGGATAGGTGGGGTAGATAAATGGATATGCGAATGGACAGATGACGGGATGGTAGACGAATGGTGTATTAGATGGATGAATGGATGGCTAAATAGACCAGAGAATGACTGGAAGGTGGGGGAGATGATGAATGGATATAACTGTAGATGAAAGGGCGGTAGGTAGTAGGTTGTTGGAAAGGTGAAGTGGATGGTACTTGGAAAATTGAATGAGACCACCCTCTTGGAAATAATAGGCCAGAGTCCATTGTCAAAAGCCACAGTCGAACTCTCTCTAGAGCAGAGCTTGTGCCTTACGTCACAAATGGCCATGGATTCAGGGTCTTCAAAGAAGGACAGAGGGCCACCAGCTCTCTCCCCCCACCCAACTATCCTATATACCCTGGCACAAGGTGAGGCAGAACCCACCTCTCTGTGGTGCAGTCTCAAGCTCCGGGGGTTGGCGGACCTCAGGCACGATGAGGGGGTCTTCACCCTCACAGCAGGAGAGCATGACGTGGTTGCAGGGGTAGCCCAGGTTAGGGTTGGATTCACATGACTGGCCCTCAGCCCGCACACGGAGCCCCAGGCCACAGCAGTCACAGCATTGCTGGAGAGAGACATGCAGTCACTGCTACACCCTGGCTCTTCAGAGCCTTTCTGCCTTCCCCTGGGTCTCCAGGCCCATAACACTTATGAGGGCCTCCAGGAATTAGCCAGGTCTGGCTCAGCAGAGGAGCTAATAAGTGAGAGTGAATTCATCTTGCCTTGTTTCTTCTGTCCCATATGTGTTCTCCAAGGTTAGAGGAGACACCTATCTCTTTCCTGTGTCTGGCTCAAAGTAGGGCTAATTCAAGTTTCTGAAATAATTAATAAATGGTCTCTATGAAAAGAACTATGAATTAGCCCAGCCACATCCACTATCCCCATTTTCACTAGCAGCTAACAGATAGCATGTTCAAAGGTCCCCCCTTGCAGTTGGAGACAGAAGTCACTGGGTAAAGCTTTCAGGAGAGCTTTTAAGTGGGGCTGACTCAACTTAGAAGTACATTCTTTTTGCAGTCCTGTTCCTCCTATTCGGAACAGAGATGGTGGCTAGAGTTCTAGCAACCATCTTGGGACAGGAAATGATCTTCGAAATGGAAGCTACAAGCTAAAGGTAACAGCTGAAAAATAGGAGCCGGAGTGCCTGAAGATACTGGGTAGACACAGCCCTGTCCCAGACTTCTCATTTCTAACAAAAATCTTTAATTGTTTAAACTACTGTGATAGACTTATTATAATAATAGTCCTAGTTATTTCTTCTTCCTTGTGCCCAGTCTTTGCAATGTGATAGTGCAGTTCCTCCAATCAAAGAAGAGTATTTGCCAACCTCTTGGTTGCACCTCATAACTTGCTCTGGTCAACAGGAAGAGACAGAAGTGATAGTACACCATTTCTGAGCCTAGGCCTCGAAATGTCTTGCACATTTCTACTCCCTGTGTTGGAACCCTGTCCACCACTAACTGAACAAGCCCAAGCTAGCCTGCTAGAGGTTGAGAGACCACATCCCAGCTGCAGCCATCCTAAGTCACAAAGTGCCAGGAGAGCCATCCGCTGACAGCTTACTTATGTACATACATAAGTAAGCTCAGCCAAAAGCAGAGCATGGCCCAGGTCAGCAAAACTACCCTGACTCAGGACATATGCCAGTAACAAATCACTACGAGTTGACATTGTTTGTTACACAGCGATAGCTAATTGATGCTCCGGAATGGCATCACTCACTGGTGACTACTTCCACTTAGCGAAGACCCACCAAGTACTTAATAAATACTTAGCCTTATTTCTGATCTTCACAACTACCCTGTAAGACATATATTATTATCCCCATTTTGTAGGCAAGCTGAGGCTCAGAAATGAAGGCTGGTCCAGGGTCAAACACAGAGACAAAAGTGGGATTCACCAAAGCCCCTCCCTTAATATAAATTATTTTTAGGAACAATCAACCCCAATATGATAAAAATTAATCAAAATAATCTCCTAAATGCCACTCTCCTCCAGAGGTCCCTGTCACAGTCACCCAGGCTTATGATACTTCTTTAACCCCTTACACTCATCTCCCCTAAAGTATCTTTCAGTGATGCTTCCTGAAACTGTTCACTGCCCTAGTCTTCCCTGTCCTCTGCTGCAGGGCTGGCTAGATGTTGATCCCTAATGTCTGCGTTCTTCCCAATTTCAGTGGAGCATATGACCTTTCCAGAATAAAGACATTTCTCAGCCTCCCTTCAGCTAGGTGTGGCTACTGGACCACGTTTGAGCTAATGTGATATTAATGGAAGTGCTGCTTGTCCTCAAAAGAGAGGTTCTTCTCACACCCGTGTCCACAGCAGCATTAGTCACACAGCCAAAAGATATTGATATGAAGCAACCCACTGTCTATCAACAGATGAATGTATGAACAAAATGCACTCTATACATGTAATGGATATTATTCAACCTTGAAAAGGAAGGAAATCCCGGCACATGCTACAATATGAATGAACCTTGAAGCAGTATGCTTAGTGAAATAAGCCAGACACAAGACAAATATTGTGTTTCCACTTTTACAAGGTATCCAGCATAGTCAAATTCATAGATACAGAAAGTAGAATGGTAGTTGCCAGGGGCTTGGGGGAGGAAAATGGTAAGTCAGTATTTGATGAGGGCAGAGTTTCAATTCGAGAAGATGAAAAGAGTTCTGGAGATGGATGGTGGCAATGGTTGCACAATAATGTGAGTGAATTTAATGTGACTTAACTATACACTAAAAAATAATTAAGATGATCAATTTTACATTATGTGTATTTGGCACAATTTAAAATAATGTAAAATGGGGGCTCCTTCCTCTCTCCTGCTGCCTGGAGCTCAAGCAGCCATCTGGGACCAAGAAGTAGTCAATTATAATTGGTAGGGCAACAAGATAGAATTGAGCCTGTGTCACTGTCACTGAAGACAACAGAACCACTTGCTCCTTCACTTCTGGCCTGGCTGCCTCCAACCCTCAGCATATGACAGAGTAACCAACGTTTATGGAGTTTTCTATTACTTGTAGCCCATCTGGGGCCTCGTCCCTGGCCCTGCCGCCAGTGTGAGCACAGTAACTGACCTTATGCAAATCTCTCCCAGGAGCCTGCATACCCTAGGTTTGAAGCCCAAAGGATCCCAGGGCAGTAGTTACTGTCCTTCCTGTAAGAGCCAGAGGTCTCCTAGCAGCCTGTCCCTGTTGCACCTCTGCCCTGCTGAACCCCTTTCACATAATGCTCTTGCCTCTGTGCCTTTGCTCACATTGTTTCCTCTGTTAGAAGCACCCTCCTCTTCTCTCTATCCCACAGCTGCCTGGTGAGGTTTCACTATATCCTAATCACAATGTCCATGTAGAGCTCCCTCAATGAAAGGTCCCCACAACTGCCACAAAGGACCTAGATAATGTTCTTCAAAACTCTCCATATCTCCCACCTCACTCAAAGTAAACCACCACCCTTATAATGACAGGCAGGGTCTGCCCCAACACCTCTCTGGCCTCAAGACTCCTGCTCTGGCCTCAAGGCACTCCAGCCACATGAGCCTCCTTGTTGCTCCTCACACATGCTAAGCATACACCTGCCTCTGTTCCCTCTGCCTAGAAGATACATCTCACAGATGAGCACATGGCTCATCCATCTAGGGTTTTCACAAATGTGCCCTTAGTGAAGCCACTGTTAGCTGAAACTCCAGCCCCTCCCCACCCTTGACACAGCTTTTCCCAATCCTCTCTTGAGTTTTTCCTCCCTGGCATTGCCACCATCTACTACACTATATATGAACACATTCATCTTGATTTCCATCTGTCTCCCTGGGTAGAAAGAAGACCCAAGGATTTTTCTGCTACTCATTTCTGTATCCCTTATGCCTAAAACAGGGCCTGGCATACACTGGTGTTCTGTAAATATTTTGTGAATTAATAGGTCTATATAATAACTGATGATATTTTCTATGCAGGTGAAGAGACCCCTAACCAAGGTGGAGCCCCCTGCCCCACTGTGGAGCCCCACAGAAAAGCCCGAACCCCAGCCCTCAAGGACCCTCAGGGGCCCAGGCAACAAAGGCCCATAGGATAGGTCAGGCTTGCCTTGTACAAAGAGACGCCACAGGTGTCATTGTCCTCAAGCCCACAGGCCTCGCCCTCCTTGGCCCCCATGACGCCAGCCATGCAGCTCTTCTCCTTCAAGTATGACACGCAGCAGTGCTTCTGGGCTGTCCTGCAATAGAGGTGCCCTCAGCCCCACCTGAGTGCTGTCCCATCCTCCCATTGACCCTCTGCAGGAGGGATCACAGCCCCCATTTCACAGAGCAAGAAACTGAGGCTCAAGAAAGAAAGACCATACGAGCAGGGCAGTGCTGGTGGAAGGTACATTGGCAAGGCCAGCAAATCCCCCACTAGGTCACCTAGGTTTGTTCCTTCTTAACCAAGAAGACTTAGGTGTGGACCCCACTGGACTCACTGCTGTGTGTTCTGATACTCTGAACTCCCCTTAGGGCAGGGAAAGATAGGAAGACCCAATCCTGGTTGGCCTGGAAGAGAGTAGTCTACAAGGTCCCTGGCAAAGCCTCTTAATTGCTGGAGGGCTATCCTGGGGCAGATGCAGCTGACAAGCCAGTGGCATGCAAGGAGAGACAGGACAGAGAGGCAGGGTCATGGGAAGCAGGGTTCAGCCTGAGGAAGAGCCCTCCTGGTGAGGGCTACCCAGTGAGTTTCCCATCACAAGAGGGATATAAGCATACACAAGGGTACCCAGCTCAAAACTCCAGGAATGTGAATGGTGCATGCTCTCACTACTAAACAGCCCCAAACTGGTGAGAGAACAGAGAGAAAGGAAAGGGACAAGGTTAGAATTTAAATGTCTCTAAAGCAGGCCTGATGGGCTGGACATCATTAAGCATGGGGTCTAATCCTGGTCATGCTCTCAATGAGCTGTATGGCTTGGGATGAATCACATCATCTCTCTGAACCTTGTTTTCTTTGTCTGGAAAAATAAGTAAGATGAAAAAGAAGGTGTCATTAGAAAGAAGAAATAGCGAGAGGCTGACCAAGATGTCTCCCAGGCCTGGCAGAGGGCTAGTATGGCTGTAAATGATTCTATTGCTGAGAGACACTAGAGTACGAAGAAACAATCAGTTCAGGCAGTGAAGAAGACAGTGGAAGGCCAGCCTTTTAGAGACTCCAGGGTAGCAAAGTAAGGAGAAAGAGGACTGAGTTCCCCAGCTCAAGCTGAGTGGGTATAACCTGTGTGGGTGGAGCACTGCCCAGCAGTGAGAAGCCCCTGATTACTCCTGGGTGACAATGATCCTGTAACACTTGCTCCAAACTGTACACTCTTCTGATTTTGCGCATTAGGCCAGCTATGAATTTATGTGGTCAGTACACTTTGGGGACCAGTCTTGGGCTCTCTGCACCTGCAGAAAGCCTCACCAGCTAGGTGATAGCTGCTATATCCAATCACCCTTGTGCAGCTGGAAGCAGGTGAACCATGTGCTTGCTGTCAGGGTCTACGGTCCAAGGCAAACAGAGATCTGGAGAAGGTGAGTGGTCAGCTCTGTTTGCCCCAGGGTGCCCACCTTACCTGCAGACGTCACCCTCAGCGCCACTCTCAGGGATTTCAAGGCACTCATCATTGTCAATGGCCCACTGCTGTCCGGCTGCACAGCAGGTCTCAATCAGGTCCTTCGTGGAGACTGTGGGTGGCAATACAGGCAGAGTCACCACCCTATAGAAGGTGTGCAGTTCCAAGGTGTCTAGGTCAACAAGTAGAGTAGATGCTGCTGGTAACCATCTATGTCTGCATGACTGGGTAATGCTCTGTATGGTGGCTGCCAGCTCACACTGCAAACACCTTTGGAGAACTGCCTGGGAAGGTAAGTTGTCCCCATGGGGGTGGGGACTGGGGGGAGCACAACCAGTCAGTAAGTGGCATGGGAATACAAAAGTGACAGCCTTATGGGGCCACTCACACTTGAGGTCCCTGTGGGATCAGGAGCATTGTCCAGCTCCTTACCTGTACCTCCCCGAACAACCATGTGTACAAGGACCCCAACTCAGGTTCTGCTCCTAAGGAGCCCAATCTAAGACTCCAACACAGGCAGGATAAGATACAAGAAAGAAAAACTGCAGCAGCAAGGGAAGTTCAATTCTCAGGTGAGTTCAATTCTCAGGTGAGTTCACAAAAGAAAATGCATGAAGAGAATTTCTGTGACTGGGGAGGGTGGGAGGAGTCAGGGGCTGGGAGAACATCTTCCAACTGAAACTCAAATGGATGAATCTGGCTACCTCAAAATTAAACTTCTGTGTATAACAAAGACCTTCATGGCCAAATATAACAGACTATTGACAGGTTAGATTCTGGAATGTCTACAACTGACAAAGAATTGATATTGAGAGAATATAAAAACTCCTAAAAATTAACAAAAAATAAACAACCCTGGGGGACTTCCCAACAGGATGGCAGCACAGGCAGACATGGCCCACCTCTTCATAAAACTACATCAAAATTACAACTAAAATACAGAACAACCATCACTCAGAACCTTCAGAAATTGAGTTGAATAGAAGTGTGATAACTAAGTAATGAAAGAAACCACATCCATCCAGACTGGTAGGAGGGGCACAGACATGAAACAGGCTGGTACCACACCCATGTATGATGGATAAAGGTTCAGGAGGGACATATCTCAGGAGCAAGGAGTCCCAGCCCCACACCAGAACCCCCAGCCCAAGGTTCCAGTGCCAGGAAGATAAGTCCCCACAACTTCTGGCTGCAAAAACAAACAGTGAGTAAGTTGGTGGAAGAAACTTCTGGAATCCCAAGCACTTCCTCTTAAAGAACCCACACATGGACTTACTCAGACTCACTCCCTCTGAGCTCCAGCACCAGGGTAGCAACTTGAAAGACACCAGTGGTATAAGGGAGAACCTGCAGTGTCTGTCATCAAGGTGAGCAGAGTCCTTGTCTGTTTTCTAAACCCTCCCCCCACCGCAGAGCCAGCAGGCTAGTGCCAAATCTGAGACTTCATCAACCTGGCTAACACCGACCTGAGAATCTCCAAGTGCAGCACAAGTACAGCCATCTCAGATTGCTTTACAGCTCAGGCAGGGTGCCCTGGACAAAACACAAGTTGCAGCTGACCTTGGCCTGTATTACCCAGGAAATCCCAGGGTCAGCGCACCCAGTGGATAGCTATACATCACATCAGGGCACCACAACCCTGCCACTGCACACATGATCCTCCACAGAGAGTAGAGGTTGGTGGTCAGTGATCACAGCCAATTCTTGCAACTGACTGGCCATGGGTATATCCCTCCTATTAATCTGCCAACAGCAACCAAGGCTCAACAACAATAGGAAGGTGTACTCAGCCTACATGAAGGGTGCACTTCAAGTAGCCAGGTTGGGTGATAGGGGAGGCTGTGCCACTGGACCCTACAGGACACCTACTACATTAGGCCATGCTACCTAGATAGGGAGTCATAGCAACTCTACCTAACACATAGAAACAAACACAGGGAGGCTACCAAAATGAGGAGACAAAGAAACATGGCCCATATGAAAAAGATCAAAACTCAAAAAAAGGAACTAAACAAAATAGAGATAAGCAATCTATCCGATGAAGAGTTTAAAATGCTGGATATAAGGATGCTCAGAGAACTTAGTGAAGACCTCAACAACATAAAAGAGATTCAGCCAGAAACAAAGGATACATTAATTGAAATAAAGAATAATTTACAGGGAAACAACAGTAGAGTGGATAAAGCCAAGGATCAAATCAATGACTTGAAACATAAGGAAGCAAAATACCACCAATCAGAACAAGAAGAAAAAAGAATCCCCACAAGCAAAAATAATATATATATATATATATATACACACATATATATATATATATATATATACATATATATATATATATATATATACAGCCTTTCGGACAACTTCAAGCTTTTCAACATTCAAATCATTGCAGTACCCAGAAGGAGGAGAGAAAGAGCAAGAAATTGGAGATCTATTTGAAAAAAATAGAAAGAAAACTTCCCTAATTTGGTGAAGGAAACAGACAAGCAAATCCTGGAAGCACAGAGTCCCAAACAAAATGGATGCAAAGAGGCCCACTCCAAGATACATCATAACTTAAATGACAAAGGTTAAAGATAAAGAGAGAATCTTAGAACCATCAAGAGAAAAGCAGTTAATTATGTAAAGGGGACTCCCCATAAGACTGTGCTGATTTCTCAAAAGAAACTTTGCAGGCTAGAAGGAACTGGCAAGAAATATGTATAGTCATGAAAAGCAGGGACCTACAGCCAAGATTGCTCTACCCAGCAAAGCTATCATTCAGAATTGAAGGACAGATTGCTTCCCAGATAAGATATAGCTAAAGGAGTTCATCATCACCAAACCATTTTATATGAAATGTTAAAGGGACTTAATCTAAGAAAAAGAAAATTTAAAAAATGAATAATAAAATGGCAAAAAACATGTATCTATCAACAATTGAATCTAAAAAACAAACTAAGCAAATAAGAACAGAGACAGAATCATGGATACAGAGAATGTTTTGATGGTTACCAGATGGGAGGAGAGTTGAGGGGAATGGGTGAAGAGGTGAGGGGATTAAGAAGCACTAATAGGTAAAGACTAGGAATGTAAAGTACAGTATAGGAAATGGAGAAGCCAAAGAACTTACATGCATGACCCGTGGACATGAACAATGATGAAGAGGACTGCGTGAGGGAGTGGGGGGTGCAGGGTGGAGTGGGCAAAGGGGGAAAATCAGAACAGCTGTAATAGCATAATCAATAAAATTAACTTAAAAAGAAAACTTCAGCTCTCCTTATAGAAGTTAGGGGTAAACAACATCTCTGTTACTGAAGAGATAAATATGTTCACAAACCAAAGAACAGTGATCCACTTTAACAACCCTAAAGTTCAGGCATCTCTGGCAATGAATACTTGTCATAGTTACTTCCATGCTAAGACATAGCAGCTGATGGAAATGCTACTCAGTATCCAACCAACTTCTGCAGAGTCTGACTGAGGAGACTGGCCAAGCTTTTCCTAGTCTGTAGATGGAAAAATACCACTTGCTATCAGAGAAGAGGAGGATGAAGTTCTAGATCTTGTGGAGAACCTTGATGAGGCATCCAAGGATGAAGCAAATTGACTTGAGTCAACTTCTGAAGAAGACGAACTTGAAGGAGTTACTGGGAGATGCTATTTTATATTATGACTACTTTTTCACATTGTTCATGAATCTGATAAAATTTACATCTCTGTCAATGATGAGAAAAAAAATTAGATCTCTAATATTTTTCAGCACAAGTTCCTTGGATACTGCAGCTTTTTTCAGTTTTTGCTTATATGCAAATCATTCTTTGCAACAAATTAAGCTGAAAAAAGCCTGGTAATAAAGTTTGAAACAAAAGTCAAACAATAAAAAAGGAATACTCAAAGTTTCTAAAAAGAAGAATGTACTTTAAGTTTGTAATAATTAAAACAAAGAGACAAAAAAATCAATGGAACAGAGTGAGTTCAGATACAGAACTGTGCATATGGGTATTTAATGTGTAATAAAGGTGGCATCCAAACTCAGTGGGGAATGGTTTCAACAGATGATGCTAGGATCTACCTCATATCATACATAAAAATAAATCCCAATTCTACAAATGCACTATCAGAAAATAATTTTACAATAAAGAGAGCCTTCTTCCAAAATAAAATCCACAGAACAATATTATCTCACACCACATACAAAAATTAACTCAAAATAGATTAAAGACAGAAATCTAAGACCTGAAACTATACAACTCCTAGAAGAAAACCTAGTAAGAAAGCTCCTTAATATTGACTGGTCTTAGAAACAGTTTTTTGGTAATGACACCAAAAGCACAAATAACTAAAGAAAAAACCAGTAAGTGGGACTATATCAAACTAAAAAGCTTCTTTTACCTCAGCAAAGGGAACCACCAACAAAATGAATAGGCAACCTAGGGACTGGGGAAATAATTTGCAAATCATATATCTGATAAGGGGTTAATATCTAAAATATATATAAGGAATTCAAGAGCATGAATAAATAAATAAAGAAAATGTAAAATGGCCAAAAGCTCTAATAGACATTTTTACAAAGAACACCAAATGGCCAACAGACATGTGAAAAAGATACTCAACATCACTGATCATCAAGGAAATTGCAAATCAAAGCCACAAGGAGATATTGCCTCGCACCTGTTAGGGTGGCTACCATAAAAAAGATAAGAAAGCCCTGGCTGGTGGCACAGTGGACAAGGCGCCGGCCTGCGAACCCAAAGGTTGCAGGTTCTATTCCCCAGCCAGGGCACATAACAAGGTTGCAAACCAGGTCTCCAGTCAGGTCTGTGGCTGGAGGCAGGTGAAAAGCAACCATACATTGATGCTTCTCTCCCTCTTTGCCTCTCTCCCTTCCCCTCTCTCTGAAAATAATAAATAAAATCTTAAAAAAAAAAAAAAGATAAGAGATCATAAGTATTGATGAGGATGTGGAGAAAAGAGAATCCTTGTGCACTGTTGGTGTAAATGTAAATTGTTATGGCCTCTATGAAAAACAGTGTGGAAGGTCTTCAAAAACTAAAAATAGAACTACCAGCAATCCCAATTTAGGGTATATATCCAAAGGAAAGGAATGCACTATTATGAAAATATATCTGCTTCTCCCACACTCTTCCACCATACAAAAGGAAAATCTGTCACTGCAACATGGATGGACCTGGAAGGCATTATGCTAAATGAAATAAGTCAAACAGAGAAAGACAAATACTAGAATCTAAAATAGTCAGGCTGGTAAAAACTGAGTAGACTGATGATTAGCAGAAATGGGGGGTGGGGGTGAGGGGTGGGGAGGTAGTGGTAAAAGACAACAAACTTCCATTCATAAGATAAACAAGTTCTGGGGATCTAATGTACAGCATGGTGACTACAATCAACAATACTGTTTTATATACCTGAGAGTTGCTAAGGGAGTAGATTCTGTGTTCTCACCACAGAGAAAAAATGGAAATGGTAACTATGTGAGACAATGGAGGTGCTAACTAGCCTTATTAATCATTTATCAATAAAAAATCGCTATATTGTATACCTTAAACTTATATAATGTTATATAAGTTTATATGAAGTTATGTAAAGCTAGAGGAAAAAAGAAATGAGTTCACACACAATATAGGAAAATCTTAATACAACCAAGTACATTAAAGTGTAAAATACCTATGAGGCAAATAGCACATCCAATAAGCCCTGGTACTCTCTCACTACATCACTTACTTTTAAATCTCCTTTTAACATTTCTCACTATGTGATAAATGAGCTCTCATTTAGGAGCTTTTTTAATTGTCAGTTTCCTTCTCTGCAATCTCCGGCTCCAAAACTTATGGGTCTTATTTATCTTGGCAGAATGCCTGGTAACAAGTGGATGTTCAAGGAGTATTTGCTAAGTGAATCACTGAAACCTGGGCAATTGAGAACCTCTGTTTCAGACCCCAGGATCAGTTGGGGCACACCATGGAAATGGAACACAGCACAGATGTATATACCTGGCCTGGGACTGCTGCCAGAGTCAGGACTTCAGTCTCTCTGGTCACTAAGCATGACAACCACCATTCCCAGCTTAATCCTCTCTAATTACACTCTGGACAAATGGGAGTCTCACCTTTGTCTGAATACTTCTGGTGGTGGAGGGCTCACTCTGTGCAGGCAGCTTGTCCCTTTTCTGTGCAGGCAGCTTGTCCCTTTTCTGTGCAGCTCTGGCTCACAATGCCCTTTCTTTTACTAGACTTCTGAACCCTTTCTCCTAAGCCTTCTCCAAGACTGCCTTACAGAGAGATTAGGGGGTTGCAACAGATCCCTGGGTCTTAGCCAGGCAACATGAGATGGGTGTGCTACTAGGATAACAGCAACAGCTGAAATGAACTGGGTGCAACAATGAGCTAGGCACAAGTCCAAGCATTCAGTTAACTAGAGTGAACATTGTTATTATGCCTACTAGACAGATCAGGTAGGGATTTAGAAGTCTTAAGTGTCAACTTCCCCTTTCCACCCTTCAGCTTCCCCATCACTGCAAGGTAAGATCCCTATAGTCACCAGCCCTCTCTGCAAAACCAGCCATCACCAGCCTGAAAGGTGATTCTGCTGCCCTGTGGGTTAAATGGTGGGGTCCTCTATCCCTCTCTCCTGTCCCTCCCTCTCTGAAATAAAAAAATGTATATCCTCAAGTGAGAATTCAAAAAGAAAATTTTTTTTTAAGTCTTCCTGCCCCCTCCTGGATCAAATGCCAGGTTTCATCCTGAGCTTGGCAGACTTAAAGGGGCCATGACCCCTTATGCCAGGAGGCCCACCCACTTGGAGTAGAAAGGAATTGGTACAGGGGCCAAGCATGGCTTTACCTGGTACCAATCAACATATAGGAAGCAGGCCAAGCAAAGCCCAACAAAATGTGTATCCCCATATCCTCATCCAGAAGACCCAGCCCCTTCCCAGAGCAATGCTTAAAGCTCAGCCCACAGAGATCCTCTCCTTCTCTAACCACCCTTCTGAGGATCCCCACCCTCTCCCTGGTTCTTTTTTAAAGTTCCTGGGCATCAGCCTTTCAGGGTTTCGGTCATGGTGCCTTCTCTATTCTCCATCTGTACTCTGACCCTGGCTAATCTCACCCAGTCTCTGAGCTTCAAATGGCTTCTTCACCTCACCCCTCCTGTACGTCCAACTCCAGTCTTAGGTTCACACACACACACACACACACACACACACACACACACACACGCACACACAGCTGGTTAAGGAACTACATCTCTCTGGTGTTCTCAAGGCCAGAATCTGTTCAGCAACTAATTGTTGCCAAACCAGCCTCTGAGTCTCATGTCCTTGTCCATAGTTCACAAAGTGGGGAAGTAAGACCATTCAGTGTATGGCAAACAGGTGCTCAGTAAATAGTACCTCTCCATCTGCTGGCACACAGAAGGGATTTGGTGACTAGTCTTCAGTTAGTTAACTAAAAACAAAGGAATAGACCAATAAATGCATAGATAGGACAAACATCCCTTAAAGTAAAAGAAGCTGTGGAGCTTTCAGCAATCCTTCCCTACCTTTTCTGCTTGCCTCTGGGTTTTCATGGAGTTCATGTCCATTCACTTTTCCACTTTGAGCTCAGGCCAAGGGGGAGCATGTCCCTCCTCACCCGTTAGTTATTTGTACCACTGTGTGCACAGAGGTAAAGGCCATCTCCCCTTGGGGCAGCTGCAGCCATGGCCCATCAGGCACTCTCTGGCCTCCTGGCATTAACAGGGACTTGGGCCAGCATCACCCCAATTTCAGAACCCCTGGCCATGTCTGCCTCACAGAATCAGGGCTCCAGAGCCCTGCCAACAAGAAGAGCTTGACCTTGATTCTGGCAGGAATCCTGTTTCTGACATTCCTGAGTAGCAGAGGGAGAATGAATATAGAAGATACACAAAGCTAAGAATGCAGCAATTGCCTTGTCAGGTTACATGTCCAGAAGAAACAGGTGTCATGGTCTCCAGCTGGAGACCTATAAACAGCAGCCCAAACTGAAAGCAACCCAGTGCCCATCAACAGGAGAAAGGGTGACTAAGCCATGCCGTGAACACACAGTGTGAAGGAATGCACTCTAACCACACAACACAGTACAGATGAAACATGCAGACATGACTGTGGGGGAAAGAAGCAAGTCACAGAAGAATTATTTCATACTGCCTTTTATATGAAGTTCAAAAACAGGAAAAAGCAAACAACTATTTAGGTAAAACTCAAAACAGAAGGAAGGAACTCCTGCTCATTGCTTACAGAAGTCAGGATATTAACAACTGGGGAGTGGGAAGGGGTTCATGGCAGGCCAGTCACAAGTTCTGTCCCCCGTGGCTGGTGTCTTTCTGGATGCCCATTTTAAATACTTCTTAATTTCACATAAGTCCACATGCTCTTCTAGTCACAAATACTTCCCAACAAAAAACATTACTTAAAAAGGTAGTATTGATTAGAAAATTCTGACTAAAGTCGCTAAAAATGTGACCTACAAAGTGACATAAGCCAGATACAAAAGGATAAATATGATTCCACTTACATGGGGTAGGTAAATTCACAGACACAGAAAATAGAATATAGGTTTCCAGGGCTGGGGTAGGGGGATGGGATGTTGGTTCCATGGGAACAGAATTTCAGTTTGGGAAGATGAAAACTCCTGTGGATGGATGGTGGTGATGGTTGTACAACAGTGTGAATGCACTTAACACCACTGAACTGGACACTTAAAAATGGTTACATTTTAAACACAATAAAAAGAAAATAATGCATTGCAGTGTTTAAAACAGCATTTCCCCTTCTAGACATTTAATCTGCTGACAGACACACCCCAGGGGCACAAACATGCATGTCATAAATGCGTGCTGTAGACAAATGAATGACAGCAAAGGTTCAGAAACAACCAAAATCCCATCAATAGGGCAGTGATTAAATAATTGATGTTATAGCCACCCATTCTTCTGAAGGTGGTAAAAAATATAAATCTTCACATCCTTACATAGGATAATTTCTGAATGTATTATAAAGAAGGAAAGGCTCAATGCTGAATAGCATATATGGTAAGCCATCATTTATCTTTTTAAAAGAATGCATGGACATACATGAAGTGTTTCTGGAAGAAGACCAAAGAAGCTGGTCATAGTGGTTGCCTCTGCTGAGGGAGAAAGCAAACTAACATTTCACTATTTCCCCCTTTTGTATTTTTGTGTGTGTTTATCACATGCAGGTATTGTCCAATCAAGAAGTGCCCTGTTATAAAAAGATCTTGGGACTCAGGGGGATGTTAACTTCCTTTGATCACAGAACAATAGGTGTCCTTAACAATCCAGCCCAGGGGTTGCAGCCCCTCTAGACAGACCCCTTCCCTAGACATTAAAGCCCTTAAGAACTATGGGATTAAGAAGTACAAATAGATAGTTATAAAAATGGAAATGTAAAGTCAATATTATTGACTATAGGAAATATAATAACTGTATATGGTGCCAGGAGGGTTACTAGAATTATTAAGGTGATCACTTCATAAAGTATATAAGTGTCTAACCACTGTCATATACCTAAAATTAATACAATGTTGCATACCAATTGTAAATGAATAATAACATTGTTCAAGAAGAACTGTGGATTTGGAAATGCTTCAGAAAAATGTCTATCCCTGGCAGAAGGGTGATGAACAGGTGCCCCATTTGGACAGGATGCCTGTGGGCCTGAGCAAATAGCCCAGAGAATGCTGCTGCTCTGAAGTTCCCAGCAGCCTGGTAGTCTCCAAGGAAAAGGAAGGAGCACCTGGAGTCCTTTACAAAGATGACAGACTGAACTAAGAAGAAAGGTTCCTGGGCTTTGTCCTTCTGCCCCAGGATCACAGACACAGACGGCCAGCTGAGAAACAGCAGTTGTTGGCTGAGCCCACCCACCAGGGCCCACTGAATTCACCTCCTCTCAATTCAGCCCCTTAGAGATGCTTTCCTCAACCCACCAGCGCAGGGCAGCCCCAGCCTTCATTGCATCTCCTCATCACCTTGCTTCCCAGTGTGTGGGCGTTTACTGTCTGCCTACCCCTGCCCAGGTCAGCACCTGGCCCACTTGCTCACCACCACAGCCTGACAGAGGAGGTGCTGCCACTCTACATGACTGGCTGGATCTCTGCTTTGGCTGAGCTAACCACTAGGCCCCAGCTTGTGCCCACTGCATTTTCCCTCCAGCTCTATAAGGGTCCTATCACCATCCACATTTTACAGATGAGTAGGTGACAGCCCAGAGAGAAGGCACCTCTTGCCTCAGACCACATGTCCTACCTAGGTACAGTGCAGGATCTATCACAGGCTGGGTGTGCCACAGTGCCAGCTCCTGAACAGAACTTCCAAGGAATGGGGCAGGGGTGGGAGGGGCGACAGGAAGAAAGCAGAAGTTCAAGTCTCTCACTCAGCACCAGTTACCCCAAGGGAGGCAGGGTCTACCCCTCCTCAGGATCCTTCCCAAGCCCACTCTTTTAGCAGGCTCAACGCTACCCCTCCATCCTGCACAGGGCTGGGGCAAGGCATCTGGTTTCACTTTGCCTCCCTTTTTCAGTGCCATCTGGAACCAAGACTAACCTTGTGCTCTGTAGCCCCAGGTGCCAGCCCCCAAGGCAAAAGTGGTTTCCTGCAGGAGCCCAATGAGAAGGCTAGGCCTCCCCCTTCCACTGGAGCCTAGAGGGCTCCTTAATGAAGCTCCCATGGAAACTTTCCAAACACCCTCAAAAGTTAGGAATCATTATCTACCTCTTAAAGGTGAAGGAAGGGACAGAATCAAGATTAAACTCAACCCTGCTTGTCCCTGAAGTCCAAGCTATTAGCTTTCTGAAACTGACTTGAAAATATTTCCATGCGCTTTTTGTCATGTAAGCACACAGGTTCACTTTAGTCCATTCCTGGCTAGTTAACATGTGAAAGACTTTAATAAGAATCCCTGAGAACTACAAAAATAGCCACAGTTCTTTGCAGAGATGGCATTTCCCCACTCCATGAATATGGCCTGCCTCTTGGATAGCAGAATACACAAAAGTGAAACCTTAAGAGGTCTTGCAGCCTTTGCCCTCTTTCCAGGGACCTGCCAAGCCATGAACAAACGAAGGCTAACCCACTAGAGGATGAGACCACATGAGGTTGAGACAAACCAAGCCTGGCCTAGGTCAGTGGAGCCCAGCCAACTGCAGACCCTCAATGGTTACAAAACTAACATTAGCTCCAAGTAGTTAGCTAGGAATAGATCTAATTAAAGATGTGAATGACCTCTATACTCAATATTATAAAAACACTACTGAAAAAAAGTCTGAATAAGTGGAGGGATTTATCATTTTCATGGAATAGAAACAACATTCAGGGGGCAATTCTCCCAAAGCTGGTATAGAGTCAACATAGTGGCAATAAAAAATCCTAGTGGGCTTCTTAAATGTAGAAATTGGAAATGCAAATGCCTAGAATAACCAAAATGATCATTTAAAAGAACAACACTGGAAAACTCCCACTTCCAATGATCAAAACAGTATGCAACGATAGTCAGCTTGACAGACGGAAAAGAAAAGAGAAGCCAGAAATAGGTCTACTCATATATTCCTGACAAAGGTAACAATGCAGTGGAAGAAAGATGTGCTGAGTCAACTGTACATGCATTTAAAATAGGAAATTTGACTCCTGCTCACCCCCGGCCCCCCAAAAATCTACATGTGATCAAATGTGAAAAGTGAAGCAAGTTAAAGTGTCTAGAACATAGAAAAATATCTTTATGACTCAGGTAGACAAAGATTTCTTTAAAAATACATATAATGTACTAATATGAGAGGTCAATAAATTGTACTTCATTAAAATCAGAAATTGTGTTTCTCAGAAGACAGTGTTTGCAATATACTTATCAGAAAACATTAAGAGAGTGGAAAATGATCACAGAATAAAATGAAATACTTGTGATCCAAAAAAAGATGCATAATCAGAATACATAAAGAACTCCTAAGAATCAGCAAGACAAAGAAACCCAATTTTAAAATGGGCAAATGACAACAAAATTGCAAACAGTAATACGAAAATATGATCAGCACCACAAGATACCATTACATATACGCTTGATTGGCTAAAATAAAAAAGAATGGTAACATCCTGTTGTTGGCAAAGATGTGGAGCAACTGAGACTCTTACTTACCAATAGTGGGGATGTAAACTGGTGACATACTTGGAAAACTGTTTGGTAGTATCTGCTAAACCTAACCAAATCCTTTGATGCAGAAATTCTACTCATAGGTATATATCTGACATAAACACATGTCTAAACTGAATGGGGAACTCAAATGTTGAAAAAATTTTAGTTTCAGGTAATAGCTAATGTGAGAAACAAGGTAGCAAGTGACTCTCAAACCAGGCTAAGCTGCAATGGAAAATTATTAACAGCTAACCTAAACCACAAATGAATCAGGGAGTTTCTGAGTAAACAGGATAATAAAGAAAAGGCCAGAATACACAAGTGAGGACATGACAGTTAGCACAGAGGGCTAGGAGCTTCCATAGCTCGTCACAGGTACATCTGAGGAAAAAAAAAGTGGGGGGACAGCCAATCATCTTTAGACAGAAGTCTAAACTCCTGCCAGAAGTTGCCAGGAGTAAGGATTTAAACTACCCAATCATCTTTATAGACACAATCTCATCAGACTATAACTCCATAGTACTCAGCCAATGAGGAAACAGGGGAGGGACTACTCCCCTGTTGAGTTTAAATTCAACCATTTTTTTCCACTTCCATGCTGCTCACTAGACACCCAATCTTGCAAGACCATAAATAAATGCCTCACTTTTGTTATACTCCTGGGCTCAATGTTCATTTGTTTTATAGACTAGGGGAGTTTATTTCTCACACACCAATAATAGTAATCAATGTGTGTAAAACCTACAAGTATAATCTATCCCTTGACTCCAGAAGACTATAAGCAGCTCCAACTTTGTGCCTCAGGAGGACTGCAAGCAATCAGGATGGTACCTGAGCCATTGTACTCTAGGGTGAAAGGACCATTGCCCAGGACACAGATGAAAGAATACTGCAACTCTTATCTAATTAACTCTATCCCTGAATTCCAAACCTCTTATTTACACTTTTATTCTCCTTATAAAAAGGGTCCATTTAAAATGGAATTTAAGATGTTCTGTTAGGGTACAAACCTACCATTTTCTCAGATCACCAACCATCTGAATAAGCGCCCATAAACATTCAATGCCTGTCTCTGCTTATTGGGGCTGGCAGATGACAGACAGCATGAATACGGGCTTTTCCAGTTTCAAACCTTCTAAAAGGTGCATACTTTCGAATGTTCATTGCAACTGTATTCATCACAGTCAAAAATAGAAAATAGCTCAAATGTCCATCCAAACTAGAATAAACTATAACTTACTCCTACAATGGGATAATAAAGGGCAATTTTAAAAAGTAAAACTACTGCTACAGGGAGCATGAATGAATCTCAAACACATTATCCTGAGCTAAAGAGGCTAAACAAGCATAATCATATTGTATGGTTCTTACAATACAAAATAAATACATGAGACAACTCTCCTGACTTCCAGTCAGCATGGCAGCATAGATAAACACAGCTTGCCTCCTTGCACAGCCATATCAAAATTACTAAAAACTAAATTATAAAATGATCATCACTCAGATCCATTAGAAATTGAGTTGAATGGAAGTCTAACAACTATAGAATTAAAGAAACCACATCAATCCAGACTGGTAGGAGGGGCAGAGATGTAGAACAGGCTGGTCCCATATACACATATGGTGGATAAAAATTTGGAAAGGATATCTCAGAAGTGAGCAGTCCCAGCCCCACACCAGGCCCCCCAGCCCAGGGTACCAGTGCCAGGGAGATAAGTCCCCACAACTGCAAAAAACAGCAGGGACTGAGTCTGTGAAAAAATTTCTGGAGTCCCAAGCAGTTTTTAAAGAACCCACACATGAACTTACTTAGATTCACTCCCTTAAAGCTCCAGCACCAGGGTAGGAGCTTGAAAGTCCCCAGAGGCAACAGGGAGGAACAGAAGTGGCTGGCATCAAGGCGAGAGCTGGGAGGTAGCTTTCTCCCAGACAGAAAAATGGGCAAAGCCACAGAGCTAGAAGACTGGTGCCATATCTGAGATTCCATTAACCTGGCTAACACTGTTTGCCCTGCCCTGCCCTGGAGATCTCCTGAGGCTCTGTTCCACCCGGTTAACACTGGCTTTTCCATTTGAATGGCTGGTCCTGGTTCAAGTTTCACAACTTTCTAAATCCTTGCAAATAAGCAACACCTGGCCTCAGTGAGCCCCCCAGGCCCGTTACCTCTTGCTTGCTAAGTGGCCCCAGACTGGCATTGGCAGTAGCCAGCCTAGGTTCACAACTTGGCTTTGCTTAGGAATATCCCAGCCCAGCACAAGTATCAGCTACCTCAGATTGCTTTACAGCTCAGGCAGAAGGCAGAACACAGGTGGAGGTTGACAATGGCTTGCACCACTCAGGAAACCCCAGGGCCAGCACACCCAGTGGACAGCTATAGATCACATCAGAGCACCACAACCCTGCCACTGCACACATGATCCTCCACAGAGAGTGGAGATTGGTGGTCAGTGGTCACAGCCAATTCTTGCAACTGACTGGCTATGGGTATGTCCCTCCTATTAATCTGCCAACAGCAACCAAGGCTCAACAACAACAGGAAGATGTACTCAGCCTACATGAAGGGTGCACCTCAAGTACCAGTTTGGGTGACAGGGGAGGTTGTATCACTGGACCCTACAGGACATTTACTACATTAGGCCACACTACCAAGACTCAGAGTCAAAGCGGCTCTACCTAATACATAGAAACAAACACAGGGAAGTTGCCTAAACAAGGAGACAAAGAAACATGGCCCATATGAAAAAGATCAAAACTCCAAAAAAAAGAACTAAACAAAATGGAGGCAAGCAATCTATCAGATGAAGAGTTCAAAACACTGGTTATAAGGATGCCCAGGGAACTTAGCTGAGGACCTCAACAGCATAAAAAGGATCCAGTCAGAAATGAAGGGTACACTCATTGAAATAAAGAATAATTTACAGGAAAACAAAAGTAGAGTGGATAAAGCCAAGGATCAAATCAATGATTTGGAACATAAGGATGCAAAAAAGAAACCTTTCAGAACAATAAGAAAAAAAGGATACCCCAAAATGAGAATAATATAAGCAACCTCTGGGAAAACATCAAGCATTCCAACATTTGAATCATAGGGGTGACAGAAGGAAAGGAGAAAGAGCAAGAAACTGGAAATCTATTTGAAAAAAAAATAGAAAGAAAACTTCCCTAATTTGGTGAAGAAAAAAGACATCCCAGTCCAGGAAGCACAGAGTTCTAAACAAGATGGATGCAAGAGACCCACTCCAAGACACATCATAATTAAAATGGCAAAGGTTAAAGATAAAGAAAGAATCTTAAAAGCATCAAGAGAAAAGCAGTTAGTTACATAAAGGTGACTCCCCATAAGACTGTGCTGATTTCTCAAAAGAAACTTGGCAAGCTAGAAGGGACGGGCAAGAAATATGTAAAGTCATGAAAAGCAGGGACCTATAGCCAAGATTGCTCTACCCAGCAAAGCTATCATTTAGAACTGAAGGGCAGATAAACAGCTTCTCAGACAAGAAAAACACTAAGGCATTCATCACCAAGCCTTTATTAAATGAAATGTTAAAGGGACTTATTTAAGAAAAAGAAGACCAAAACTATTAACAATAAAATGGCAATAAACACATACTTGGCAACAACTGAATCTAATAAACAAACTAAGCAAACAAGAACAGAAACAGAATCATGGATACAGAGAGTTTTGATGGTTGCCAGAGATGGGAGGGGCATAATGAGGAATAGGTGAAGAGGTAAGGGGATTAAGAAGAACAAATTGGTAACTACAGAATAGCAATGAAGATATAAAGTACAATATAGGAATTAGAGTAGCCAAGAAACTTATCCACATGACCCATGGACATGAACATGGTGTGGGGATTGCTTGGGAGGGGGAGGTGCTGGTGGAGGGGGCAAAGTGGGAATAATTGGGATAATTGTAAATAATAAAATAGAATTTTTAAAAGTACAACTCTCCCTATGAACATGAGAAGACATAGCTAATCAACTTCTGGTCACAGGAAGTTGACATCCTAAAATAAGGTGAAAAATATCCCTCACCTTCTTTTTTCTGAAAATCATCATGTAGGATTGATATTCATTTTTCCTTAAATGTTAGATTGTATTCACTGGTGAAGCCACCTGAGCCCGAAAAGTTTTTGTGGGTGAATGTTGTTGAATACAACTTCTTTAAGTTATGGAGCAATTAAGAGTTTCTATTTCTTCTGATGTGAATCTCAGTAATTTCATTTTCAGGAAGCTTGCTCATTTCATGTAAGATGTCAAATTTTTGAAGTTGTTTATTGTGTTTATTTATTATACTTCCTATATCTGTACGTTATGTAATGATGTCCTAATTTTTATTCCTGATGTTAGCAATTTGAATTCTTACTTTTTTCTCCTTGCTTACAGTCCTGCTAGGAGTTTTTGAATTTCAATGATCTTTGAAATAATTAATCAAAGTTGTTTCATATAAATTAATTAATTCATAAAGAGGTAAGAATAATTTATGGTGATAAAAGTCAGCATTGTGGTTTCCAAAGGGTAGGGAGAATAGAACTACTGAGAAAGGGTACCAGGAAAATTGTGCAACACTTGAAATGTTTAGATCTTAACTGGGGTGAAGCTGCCTGAATTATACATCCATGAAAATTTACTGAGTTGTTCTATGAAGACTTCAGACTTTTAAGTAGTTACATTAATCTAGATTAAACAATACTCAAGAGTATCTATAGTATACCTCAATACAAACTTTTAGAAAGAAGGAAACTCAGGAGATACAACACCCAAATATTGATTAGATATTACTTTACAAAACAAGCTATGAACAATACACTTTGGGGACAAGTAGAGAAATACAAACAGGATCCCAGTTGTCTTCTGTTGGGAGTTTTCACCTCCAGCCCAGACCTCTGCTCTGTGTTCCAGACTCTAAATCCCCAACATTTGAAGCTGTGTGTCCACATTGGCATCAGCAGCTGGCTTCAACATCTCCAGGATGAAACCACGAGTAGTCCTGGTCCACTGACCTGGAGTTGCCCATCTCAGGAATTGCACACTACACCCAAACCTGGGAGCTGGTATCTTGGAGAGATCATGATCCCTACCCAAGTGCACCTGCACAGTCATCCTCCACTAAATCTATGGCCTGGGCCCTGCTATCCCATATCCACCTTCCACCCTGCTCTTTGCTGCCAGAAGCTGACCTGCAGCATAGGTCCCTATGGCCACCTCTACCTAAGACCACAGCTCCTCCCAAAGCCTCAGCTCTCACTCAGTTCCCCTTCAGGCCTGAGGATGACAGCTCCCAGTATTGCCAGCGCAGGTGCTGCACTATGCCCTACTGGTCCCTTAACCCCACCCCACCCTTGCCTCCGCATGTGACTCCTTCATGACACACTTCAGTCACCTGTTGCATGTGCTGCCTATTTTCTACATGTTGACTTCACTGGGTCAGAAGGTCTGGGAGGAAAGGGCAGGGCAGTAAGCTGAAAGTCAGGACAGTGTAAGCCTGACTCTGAGCTCACTTATTAGTCTTTGGACATCTTCTTACCCTCCTCTGGGCCTCTCTGTTCCAGCTGGATAATTAAGGGCAGGAAGGGGTGAAAGAAGTTGGAACTCTGAGTCTAAATTGTGGCGGCATACCAGGCCCATTGCATGCTTTACTGATACTCTAATACAGGTGCACGTGATCAATTGGCAATAACTTTGCATCTCCTTATTTCATGTGCTTATTAATTTTGAAGAACTGTTTCTAAGGTTATGATTTAACATCATTGTTTCAGATATAAAGTATTAAATTCTGAGAACAACTGTCATGTTGAAGGAATAGGATGTTAGAGCAACCAAAGTTTTTGGACTGCATGCAGGGCAAACTGCTAAGGAAATTGTGGACTTTAATAATATCCCTTTACATACCGTTTACAACATGAAGAAGGTGTGTGATGCTGATCCTGATGTCACCACACCAACAAGGAAGATGCATAAGGTACGCAAGGAGCGCACAAGTCCCAGATATTGTACACACAATCCAGGAGATCATCAATGAAGATCCACGATGTTTACCTTGACATTTTGAGAGAAGTAGTTGTACCATAGATGAAGCAAGTTACAAATGGACACCATTTTTCCTTCCAACAAGATGGTGCACCAGCACATAACGCCAAAAAGGTGCAAGAATGTCTTAGTGTCAATGTTCCTGAATTCTGGTCAAAGGAAATCTGGCCACCTAGTTCACCAGATACAAATCCTTTACACTATTATGTATGCAGCATTTGTGAAAGAGAAGTTAATAAACAACCTCATTCCAATAAAGAGACTGGTAAAGCTAAGATTGAAAACGTTACCATGTCCATGGATAAAGAAAAGTTAATTAAAGTGTGCTCAAGATTTCAAAGTTGAATCAAATCTATTATTGCAGCAAATGGAGACTTTTTTGAATGATTTAAAAAAGAATGACTTTGTTTACATATTTACATGAGAATAAATTTATTTCAAAATATAACACTTTTGTGGTATGTTGTTTATTTTACTAAAATTTTGCCAATTAATTGTGCACACCCTGTATATTTGAATTAGTTGCCAACACTTACAAATTACAGGCTTCTCTCAGAAAATCCAAAGTTATGGGCAATGCTGAGCCTACCCTGCCCCAGGGCAACAATTGGAGCTGAGAAGCCAGTGGTCCTACGTTCAAGATGCCATCCTGGACCCATGGTCCCCACTGGCCAGTAGCTCCTCTCCAACAGCTCCCCCACCTTGAGCGCCTACCTGGCTTTGCTTCCCCATTGTGTGCATTCCCAAGGCCTGCTTGTCACAGCAAGTAAATCCACCCTGGTAGGGTGGTGCTTTCACCTTTCTGGTTCCCATTAGATCCCTGACCCCTGACATAATGTGGCCTACACATGTGCCATGAATGAGTGAGTGAAGCAGTGAGACTGTGGGAACTGGAAGCATGATAAGACTCTTCATTCACATACCTGGGACCTGTCATTCTCTCCTTCACATCCCTCAGGTTCTGGGAGCTCTCTGTGCTGCACAGAGTCAGTACTTGACAAGCATCTGCTTCATTGCCCTCAGCGACCTTGGGCAATTCACTTAACCTCCCTGTGCCTGTTACCCCATCTCTAAAATGAGCATGATAGTTCCCTTTTCACAAGGGTGTCACAAGGTTTAATGCACCAATACACGTGATAAGCACAAAGCCCACTACGTAAATAAATGCTCCCCCATAGAGTATACCCTCTCCTCCAGTTTCTGGGAAGTCAGCATCACCAACACATTATGAGAAAAGATTTCAGGATTTGGGCATCTACTGACAGTTGGCTGAAGTAAAAGCTAGGACAGGGAGCAGAACAGAGAGGATCACTGAGGCACACCAATGCAGGCAGTTGAGTGATACAGGTAGGAGTGGGAGCAGGAGGTAAGCAGGTGGACATCCCCCACCCAATCCCACAAGGTTTGGTCACTTTGCTTTTTCACCTGAGGGATAACTCCTGGCCACCAGAAAAGACACATATCTGTGCACTGAAATAAAAACACAAATCCATCCCCCACCTCCCAGAATACAGTGGCCCTCTGGCAGGAAAAAAGGGAACTCATAGTACCCAATGGTCACTCTGTGCTAACATTCTCTCTCTTACTCCTCTCAGTAATCCTGGGGGGTGGGGTGGGATGGAGTGGAATATGGGGAGATAAGATGTTACTCTCCCATTTTACAGATGCAGAAACTGAGGCTCAGAGAAGGTGACCCAATTGTCTAAGGTCACACAGCCAGCAGAGATAGGATTCACACCTAAGAATACAACCCCTAAGAACCAACTTGGCTCATTCCCCACTGTGACTCAGCTCCTAGCCCACTATCCCAGTGTGGAGACCCTGGAGTAGACAAGAAGGTCCCAGCAAATCCCCAGCCCACAAAATGCTGACCTCAGATAAGTCAGATGGAAACCTCCTCCTCAAAAAGCGTCAGATACTGCAGGATAAAGAACCCCACGGCCATCTAACCATGGCCCAGATTGAAGGAGGTGCCAGCAGGCAGATGATACTGCCACTGCTGCCATTGACCACAGTTCCCTATGGCACAGGCCTGAGTCACTGAGGCACCCAGGATTCTGGAAGGCTAAGGGTACAGGAGGCCAAAGAAGGTTAGGGAGCTGCATCTGCTGCCACAAGCTTGGCATGTGAACAGGAAGACACCCAGAGCTCAGAAGCCACCACTCTCTCAGCGGTACTCCCAGGACTGAGATCATATGACCTACGATACAAGCTATGAGTGGAGCCTGACTATGCCCAGCACCTGGTGCCCAGCACCAGCTTTCTTCCCATTGAGAGCACAGCTCTAGGAGAAAGGTCTCAGTAAACCTATCTTACAATGAGAAAACTGAGACCCAGGGTAGTGAAGCAATTTGCCTAAGGTTACACAACTAGTAAGGGACAGAGCTAGTTTCAAACCTGGGGAATCTTGTACCAGATCTACCTAAGTAGGGAATCCAGAGATATGTTTAGCATAGACAGACCTGGGTTCAGAGCTGGGCCTACCACTTACTTACTACTGGGTCGTGGGCCAGTCACGTTTCCCACTGGTAGGAAAGGACTCATTGTAACATTATTTGGGGACTATGTGAATTGAGTACATGGAGTACCCAGCCCAGGACCTGGGGTACATTCACTGCACTGACTGCTCTAATTCTGGCTGGCAATAAGATATGACAAAAGCAACAGTTTTGCTAGTCCAAATCTAGGCCATAAATCCTTATTATGTGCTTCTAACATTTCACCTGGGGCCCTGTTTCAAAAAGGAGAACCAGCCAGGGATAACCCACTAGAAGATGAGAGAGTACCAGGAACAGAGATAAGCCATCCAATGAGGCCATCCCAAACCAGCCAGCCCCAGCTGGCATCAGCTGTGCCTGGACTATGGACTTGGGAACAATACTAAATGTTTTTATGTGTGCTACAGAGGTTCTGTGGTGGTCTGCTACTCACATTATTATGGCAATAAATAAATTGTCCATATCATGACCAAGGTATGTCCCCAGAAGGAAGGACTGGTAACCAGTTTGATGACAGTAGCAGAAAGACCCCACCAAAGCCTCACACAGTATTAGTGGGAGTGAGGCCAAACTTACTAGTGAGCTCTTGATCAAGGCAGGAGGAGGGAAAACACATGTGCAAACTAAAACCACTGCAAGACACCAATGTCCACCTCCCTGATTGGCCAAATTGGGAACATTTTATAGCACCCTGCTTAATTCTCTCCTTAGTACTTTTCACTATCTAACCATAGATTTTACATATTCACGTGATTGATTGTGTCCCCTACACATAGTCTGGAAGCTCCATGAGGAATGGGAAGTTCATCTGTTTTCATCACTGTTATATCTCTAGCACCTGGAACAGTATGGTAGGCACTCAAATATTTGTGCATCAAATAAATTAGAAAATAGGCATTCTCATACATTGCAAGTATAAATAAAAATGGTATACCATCAAGGGATGATGAGCTGACAACATCTACCAGGATTACAAACATGCAGTCTGTGTCTTTGAAAACTGAGCACAAACAAGCCAACACCTCCCAAAAGAAATACACATGGCTAATCACCTGAGCAGGTGCATGGCAACACTGTTCTTAATGACTCCAGTCTGGAATCAACCCCAAGGTCCTCAACAGGTGAATGACCAGCCAAACTGGGCCCATCCATATAGCAGAACACCTCTTAGCAAGAAAAAGGACTGACTGTGAGACACACAACTTGATGAACCTTAGAAATGCTATGTGAGTGAAAGAAGCCAGACACCAAAGAGAATCAACTGCCTAAATGGCTCCATTTATGAAAGTCCGATAGGTGGACTGTTAGAAAACAGGACAGTGGTTTCATGAGATGGCCACTGAGAGGTGACCTGGGCTGTCTTATGATGTTTTGTGATCTGAATGATAGTTACATAGGTGTGTTTGTGAAAATACATGATTGAGTTTTACAAAATAAATATGAAAAAAGGTACATGCTCATTGACCGCTGAGTGTGGCATAAAGCTATTCACTAAAGCGTTACTTTTTAATCGCAGAAGACTGAAAACAACCTAAGGGTGCACACTAGGGATTGGTAAACAAAAGGTAAACCATGCATACCATGGAGTAAGCCCTAGCCAGTAGATGACTCCACATACTAACAAGGAAAAGTTCCAAGATCTGATAACTGAAAAAAAGCACAGGAAAGAATACTGTATGACATGCTAATATTTGTGAAAAATATGTGCACACCCAACTTTACTGTAGTCATATTGACCATTGGTGCCCAAGTGTAACCTGGGCCCTGGAGGGGCCCTAAGACCTTTTCAAGGAGCCATTTTCACAACAACACTAGTTGCTTTCTTCATGCTGTTTCTCCCACAAGTATTCAAGAGCTTCTCAGAGTCTACAAGAAATGTGGATTTTTCTCAGCCACTCTCAGGGCGGCCGGCTCGGTCACCTCACAGGACTGCTTTTCCGGACGCGGGCCCGGGGCGGAGCTAAGGAAGATAGACTTTCCAGCCCGGCCTTCACCCTCTTCCCAGGGCTCCTTGGCAACAGTTTCGGCTCTTGGCCACCTCCTGCCCGCACGTGAGCCGAAGCACCCAGGACAAGCAACCGCCACAGGGCAACCCCGGGAAGCTGTGAACGACCGAGGGGCAGCTTAGAGGGCGCCTCGTTCCCTGCCCGTGGCTGCAGCGCCCGAGGGGGCAAGGGCGGGTGCTGATGAACGCGGACTCCCTCAGAGCAGTGGCCTTGTATGGCTTGTTCGTGGCTGTACACCAAATACGCGAACCTGGACCTGTCTCAACAGCCGTCAGAGCCCACAGGCCGAGAATACAACCAGACGGCCCAAATAAAGGACACACCAAGAACAGCAAGTGGAGAAAATCTGGGAGACGGCAACATTGAACTCCACAAATCTCCTATCACAGAAGGGTGCTCAACTAAGGCAAGGAAGCAAAGCAGGTTAACCCAAGGAAAGAACAAAAATAAATAAATAAATAAATAAATAAATAAATAAAAAGCAAGAAAGAACAGACACCCAAAATGGGGGAAAAAAAGAATCAGTCCATCACCAAAAGGAAAGGAAGAATCCCCAGAAAGAATCCCCAGAAATGAAACAGAGGCACCTGGAATACCAGATAAGGAATTCAAAAAAATGATGATAGAGAAGCTCAGTGAGCTTAGCCACATTAAAGAAAACCATAACCAACTCCAGGAGAACTACAAAGAACTCCAGGGAAATTACAAAGAACTCCACGGAAGTTACAAGGAACTTACTGAGAACTATAACAGCATGAAAAAGGACATGGAAACTATCAATAAGTGCCAGGAGGAAATGAAGAATACAATTTCTGAATTGAAGAATACAGTAGAAGGAATCAACAGTAGGCTAGAGGAAGCAGAGGACTGGATCAGCAAGTTGGAGGATAACGTAGACAAATATTCCAAGACTGTACAAGAGAATAAAAAAAGGCTGAATCAGACTGAAGAGGGGTTAAGAGAGCTGCATGGA
This sequence comes from Noctilio leporinus, assembly GCA_004026585.1. Classification (NCBI taxonomy): domain Eukaryota; kingdom Metazoa; phylum Chordata; class Mammalia; order Chiroptera; family Noctilionidae; genus Noctilio; species Noctilio leporinus. Next base: position 1,401 of record PVIW01004687.1, on the reverse strand, counting down.
CAACATGAAATGAAACAACATCCGTATCATAGGGATAACAGAAGGAGAAGAGAAACAAGGAATGGAAAACCTGTTCAAAAAAGTCATGAGGATTTCTCCAAGATGGCGACACAGTAGAGAGCAGTGCTGATGGTGTTCTCGAGTACCAAAGCAGCTAGAGGACAGGATAAGGAGCGTGTCACAGCTTCAGGACCCTAGGGATTGGAACGGACTGCATCTGGACACAGGGGAACAGAGCCCAGAGGCAGAGGAGGCCAGCAGGACAGTAGGTGGGGTGTTCCGACCAACCGGCCAGCGGGCCCAGGTCGGCTCTGGGCAGGGGCGGCTCTGCCCAGAGGGGCGCATTTCACTGGGGCCAGTCCCCGGCTCACTGGTAACTGGAAGTCTCAACAGAGAAGTGCGGGCAGCGAGGGCGAACGCCGTAGGGAACCCGGAATTGAACTCTTGCAGGGGAGGGACTGTGTGAGAAACTCACTCCAGCAACGGGGAGGGGAGGCTCCGCGCGCGCGTGCGGCTAGAGGCGGAGGAGAAGAGTCCTGCGTGAAGCCGGAGCGGGGGACCGGGAAGTGCACCAGCGGGGCGGCGAGAGGGCCGAAAACGGAGCTGCTGGGCCACCGGGGAAACAGCAGCTAGAAGCCCCTGCGATGGGGGAGGCCCAGCCCTGCGCAACCACACAGGCCCCCAGGCTCTGCGGGAAAATCCAAACGGCGAGCCGGAGAGCCGGGAACTAGTGGTGGGAGACCCGCCATTGCTGGAGACAAAGGCCGTGCCTCCCACGCCTGGGAGGGGCTCATCACAGAGGCCACGTAGAGGACTCAGAGGAGAGCTGATTGGCTTGGGGGCGTGGTGCCCGCCCCGGAAGGGCGGGACAGTGTAGGCGGACCCCAGACAGTGTTGACCTACAGGCCCGGCCTCCTCCCGGAACTGCGGGGGCGGGACCAGTCATCACAGGGACCAGCGAAATTGCGGCTGCCCTGCAGAAGTGCTGAGGGCGCGTCCTGGGCCGGAACCTCCGCCAGGAGTGGGAGGGGGCTCCCTGCGGGCTCCAGAACACCGGCAGCCCTAACACCCAGCCAGGCTGCTGAAGGCCCAGCCTACCTGGGGGCAGACACTCAGAATCAGCCCTACTGCGACAATCAGAGGCCCTGCCACGCACCAAGACCCGGCTAGAATATAGACTATAGACTGTAAAGTCCTGACCAAGAAAGAGGCAGCATCAGGAAAGGGATTGCTGCCAATCTCAAGCACCTGAATTATACCGAGAGCAATATGAACTATTAAGCCCCAACATATCCTTTGCAAAAGTTACTCCTCACATATTCTTAATCCCCCCTATACCTCAATCCACCTAAATACCCAAGACCCTCCCCTACTCTCGAATTAAAGTCTGTTCACTCTGTG